>JAPEKM010000005.1:28434349-28444557 GCA_027575975.1 Cathorops multiradiatus
AAACTAACTCCCGCCAGCAATGCATTGGCCGTGTGCGCGCGCGCAAGAACGTCACGACGTAGAGTGTGCAGGTGCGTCATCATCAGAAGGCTGAGAAAAGCGAGAGAAGCACACAACACAGGGTGGAGGCGGAAAGAGGGGAAAAATCGATCTCGTGCCCTGTGAATCGATAGTGTGAAATTTAAACGAAATCGCTCCAAAATCGATTAAATCGATTTTTTTACCCAGGCCTAATCACAAACACACTAACATCCTGCCCACCTCCACATTCCAGTAATGGAAAAACAACATTATGGACATCTTATCAAACACTATGCATTTCCAGTGGAAAATGAATAATTACACTGATCATCAGCATCATCCCCATCATCAGTCTCTGCAGTCTTATCACTGTGTTTAAGATACCTGAGCCTCATCATCGATCTTGACTTACTGTATCTGATTACTCTTATGGAACATTTGTTTAGAAAGTAAATCGATTAGGCATTCTGTTCATTTCACTATGGCGTGTAACCAACATCTCGTTCAAAACATGGCATTCATTGTGTGAGAATAGCACACGAGCTAGCAAGCTAGCAATTAAGCAAAGAATTAATTCACTTCAGGGTGTGTTATAAGAAAATAATCAATGAGAGATCGGTGAGATATGACCTGACCCAAATCAGAGTTGCTGTTACTACTGCAAAGTTGAGTATTTTCAAATAACAGCATGCTCTGTAGCACTTAACTGCAAACTTGATGATGGAGTTACTGTCATGTAACTAGGTGAAGAGGGAATAGAGGAGGAGGCTGAGGACACAGCCCTGTGGGACTCTGGTGCTCAGAGTTAGGATGCTGGAGGTTTGATTATCCAATCTGACAGGAAGTCCAGGAACCAGTTACATGTGGAGGGACTAAAACCAAGGTCACAGAGTTTAGTGACAGCATGGATGGATGGACAGTGTTGAATGCTGAATTAAGTCAACAAACAACATCCTCACATAGGGCTTGGGGAGTCCTGGTGTGTCAAAGCGGAGTGCAATTCAGTGGTGATTGCATTCTCCGTTGACCAATTTGAACAGTAGGCAAACAGAAAGGGGTCCAATGACAGAGATAAGGAGGTTTTCAGATGACCCAGAACCAAACTCTCAAAGCAGCTGATGATGATTTGGAGTGCAACAGGCATGAAATCATTCAGACTTGTTTCCACAAAATAATTTGGCACAGGAACAATGGTGGCTGCTTTCAGACACTTGGGAACAACTGACTGGGCTAGTGACAGATTGTATATGTTAGGAAATACTCCAGCCAGTTGTTCAACACAGGACTATAACATACTGCCAGGAATGCCATCAGGGCCAGAAGCTTTCCTCGGGTTTGCCTTCTTGAGTGTGGCGAGCACATCAGTGCTAAAGAAGTGGAGGGGCTGGTCATCTGGTGGAGGTAAAATTTTAGTAGTGGGTTCCTTGTTGTTGAGGTCAAACCAGGAATATAAACTGTTTAGTTCATTCACTAAGTTGGCGTTATTGATTGGTGTAGCTGTAATAATAATTATCAGTTGAATTTGTGACCCTACAGCACCAAACCAGTCATATGCGTCAATTTTTGAAAATTTAGATTTGGGGCTCATTGGAAAGAGCATTTCCAATGAGCCCAAAATCTCAATTTTCAAAAATTGACCCATATGACTGGTTTGGTGCTGGAGGGTCACATATGCGATGGGTAGAGACAGTTTCCAGGGTTCTAGAGCAGTGTGATGTGTCCCTCACTGATGCAAAAATTCTTGCACAGAACAGAGTATACTGGAGAGCACTTACTAACATGGTTGACTCTACGCACCATCTGGTGCACAAGAAATGAAAGGGAAATTAACATTTTGCATGATTTACCAGATTTTCCCCAAATGTTCCCTTTAGCATGCATGGACCACGTATACAAGCATGTTGCATCGCTTTGGAGAAGTGTGTGTGTGCATGTGTACCACCTGACTAGCCATGATTTATTGTTCTTTTCGTCTTGTTTTGCTCTTAGGCATCCAATCAGCGAACCACATCTAAGAGTTCTGGTTAGCAAACACAGACATGATTGATGGGCATAATGTGCAAAATGATTTGGGATCCACGGTGTAAGTTTTGAAAGATTTGTCTGGCACACTAAATTGAGCGTGTTTTGTATGTTAGTGTTTTCCAGTGGAATAGCAAACATCTTTTGCCCATATTTGTGTGGGCGTCAGCATTGTTGCTAAAAAGAACAAGTCGTCAAGGTCTTTCTGGGAAGATCTGATGTAATATTTCGCAATTTATTTCCTAATTTTGCTGATTCTATTGGAGATGCTTGTGGTGAGTTAAATGACGGTAAATTTTTAAACAGCAATCAGTTTGGCTTGTTTAAAAAGGAGACATTTGAAACGCATTCCTTCTTTCTCATATGCTTGTTTATTTCCCAAGCAACGGCATCATCTGGGAACCAGATCAGTGATTGACCTTGTCATAAAACTGAGAAGGCCTTAAATCTGCTGAAAGATGTTCTGCCTGCTCTGTAGCATCATTAGAGACCAAATTGGATTGAACTTGCATGGTCCTGTAGGAGTTATTCAAATCTCAGTAAACATGTTGGAGGAAGGCGATTGTTTGCAATGATGCAGAAATTGTAGATATTTTATTGTGATAAAAGGAGTACTAAAAAAAAATCTAAATGTTATAAAAGTACATATATACAAACCCAGTTAAGTTAGTGTCTGTGAAATCTAAACTGTAGTATTTTGAGTTAGGCATGTAATAATGTATCATGTAAAAATAAATTGCCATACAAATTTACGACTCTTTGAATCTATGAAATGAAAAATTAGTTGTAATGATCAAGCTGCATAGTTTTTCCCTTGCTGTAATTGTGCTATATACCTACACATGACTTTACTTTAGGCAGAAGTAACACACTGTGAAAAGGCACAAAAAAGTAGCTCTAAGCTAGGAAAGAGATGTTATATAATTGTACAAATAGATTTAACAAGAAACTGCTGAAAGCTAAAAAGAAGAGAAGAAATTGTAGATAGTACAAATGTTTTCTAAAAGTTTATCAAGGAAAGGCCTGTTAACACTTTTTGAATAAAAGGAACGCTTTAGTTAATAGACAATTTTATTCTAAGCTTAAATTTGGATAAATAATTACTGTTGGTTATTAAGAAATTGAAACAAGTTTTTTCTTTTTTAATTTAACAAAAGGAATATTTAAGTTGTTAAACAAGAGGAATATATATATATATATATATGTATGTGTGTGTGTGTGTGTGTGTGTGTGTGTGTTTATTTATTTCGGTGGTAATATTTCATTGAATTTTTGTTTATTTTTTGAAACAAGTAAAACAATCGTAGGAAAATCGAATTGTGAATTACGTGACTCGTACCATGCCTGTATTGAAGTGAGTTAAGTATGAGGAATTGCATTATTTGTTTAGTGTTTCAAACAAAAATATAGCCAAAGTTCTTTCGTGTGTTCTGTCACTGTATAGTTTCTCATGTCGTGTGTTCATGGGGATTTTCTCCTGGGTCAAAACATGCCGGTAGGTGGATAAGGCTCAGCTAAATTGTTTCCTAGATGTGAATATGTTCGTACCAGGATATATTCCTACCTTGCACCCAGTGTTCCTGGAGTAGGCTCTGGATCCACCGCCACCCTGATCAGGATAAAGCACTTAGTGAAGATAGATGAATGAATATATCTCATTTTAAATACATAGTTTGTCATTTCTTGTAAACCGTGGAACATGTTAATGTCTCGTCCTGTGCTCAGGGGTGTGTATTTGCATTTCTGTCCAATAAACACTCACTACTGCATATTTCCCACCTCAAAAATAAAATCGGATGGTTATTAACCAATTTGTCAGGGCTGTACTGGATTTTTAATGCTATTTGCTTCTGGACACTCAGTACCATAACTTAATATTTTGGAAGGAAAATACAATTCTACATCCGTATTCAGCTTGAAGCATCTGAAAATTTATGCCAGGAAACTTCAGATGTTTTCCAGGTCAGAATGAACCTTAGGTACATCAAGCATAAGCAGATTTAACCTCACCACATCATGCTTTCATGCTGGTATGTCCCATTTAGCAAAAGAGTGCATCATTTTGGCAGTGAAGATGTTGCCTCCTACCATCTCAGCTTGGGCCTCTTCCACACCCTTAGTTAGCAGCCAGTTGGACAATGACTTGGGTTGACGTTGCCAGCAGGCCTGGATAGTTAAAGCTGGCATCCATCATGTTGAGTTGAGGTGGCTGCTTCTTACGTTGAACTCGAAACTTCCGCTTATATAAGACTGGACCTGGAGCCAGGATATTGCACAGAGGCTCATTACTTGCATCTCCAGGTCACTTTGTGTTGGCTCAGTTACATAACTACTGAACATTTGGCAGCCCCTTCTTTATTCTCACTGATACACACCCAGTTACCTCACACCTAGTGATACATTGCACCTCCAGGTCATTTAAATCAGATTACTTATAATCAAATCAGCATGGCATACAGTATGTTTGTCGTGCCATGATTCTCACTGTTCTCAAACCGATAGAATCTCTTCTAGTCAATGTGATGTCCTCTGGTAGTCTTTAAATCAATTATTTTGGGTATCGTACACTATGCTAAACTGATGTCCATGTTCTCAAGTAGCAAAAATAGAATTTGTTTCTCTGACAGAAGGATGGAATCTAAAGCTGGTGACAAAGTTGCTTAGTAATAGTCTACAGTTAAAAAAAAAAAAAATGCAAGACTGTCATAATGCTTGTGAAAACCAAGCCAAAGTGTGCATTAATTAAAGGATCCCAGTGTGCACTTTTCAGTGCTGCCAGCAGGGGACGATCTTACATGACAAAGTGGCAAAGCTTTGGGTGTTGATGCCTGAAGTGGCTGTTGAAAAGAGGAAGAGCAGGCCTCATCATTCTCCTCCTCCTCCTCCTGCTGGTCTCGCAATAAATAACAGTGAAAGTAATGCTGCTGTTTTGAACCAAGGAGTTGTAAAAGCACTGACATCAGAGCCAAACGCCTTCCAAGGATGCCGTAATGGCCTCTTTTTCCCCCTCCCTGTCGGAAGTCGGACCCAAAGCATTACGTCGTGTTTAACAAACCTGAAACATCTTGGTCACGTAAACACTGTTTCAACAGTGGCCGAGGGGTGTACGAGAGTCTCTTGAACAGCCCATCTTCGTATCAAGGTCCACATGGTGGTGGTGATTAGTGAGAAACAGAAGCTTGGGTTGTTGATCAGTAACTTGAACAATGTTCCAGCTTTGTTGTACGACACAGCGCAGATCGCAAAGAGTAACCATAAAGTGTGTTCATAGCTCCCTGTTGGAAACAGCTGGGAAGTGTACAAAGTTTCAGAGCTCTGAAATAGCTTCTGAAGTGTTTTCCATTTCAGTCTTGAGCCCTTGTGAGAGAATGGATCCAGCTGTCTTGTGAAATTTTATTTTCTCACTGGACCTGGTGGCTTTCATATCAGAAGGATGGGTCCTGGCCAGGTCTGCATTAGTTTAAAGTCAAAGGGTTTAAAGGAGCTTTTGGTATCTAGGAATGTAAGCAAAGATGAAGATTTGGCCATCACCTCTAGTAAACACAACCTGGGCTTCTCAGGCATGATGTATTTTTAGAGCGAGGTCTTCCCATAACCTCAAAAGTGAACAAGCTGTCTTCCAAATGTTTTCCACCATCTGCCGGCCATCAGCACGTCTGCATTCCTGAGCAGTCTCCATTTCACCTGGATCAAACCTCTGTGTAGATATATCATCCCTGGGGAAGGGGGGGGGGGGGGGGGACGGGTTGGGGGACAGGGAGCCAGTTGCCCCACAGTCAGAAACAAAGCTTTTGCAAGTTTTAAAGCTTCTGTAAGACTCTCAGCCATGCTTACACTGGATATTGTCTTTACAAGCCCAAGTGGTTTGGCAGATACTGGAATTTAAATATTAATCATCATGAGTGGAATGGGGTTGTTATTGTTGCGCTCATCATGCAGCTGCTGTTCTGTTACCATGTTAAATATTTTTACTGATTGGGTTGGCTTAAGATAAGGCGAGCCTCCTCAAGTTTGAATTTTGCCCTGAGTTTTGCTTCTTATCCTTTTGATTGTTCTTGGAGGTGTGACGTTCTGTTCGAGTCTGTTCAAACCATAAAGCTTTACTCTGAAATGCAATGAGTGTGTTCAGACCTGAAAGTATCCTCTTTCTCCTGTTTAAAAAAAAAAAAAGCTGTCCCACTTTGGAAATAGTTTCCCCTAAAGAGAGATTCCTGTTGGTTGGGAAGGCACTCAAGGTTCCTGGCGTGATTCCATGCCTTTTTACTAATGCCAGGGCTTTTAATCGTTTTGTTATTAGGTTTAGTTGAGACCTTGACTTGAGGCTGCTCCAAAGAAAGCAATTCAACCATTACTATGGCATTCCAGGATAAACGGTTATATAACACATCAAGCAGATACTTGTTGTTGTTTTTTGTTTGAATTATTTGATAATGTATGTCATAAACTTTTATTGAAACAGAAGATGTTTCATTCATTTCTTAAACAAGCAATGAAGAGACATTGTTTAGTTTCATAAATAAATCTTTTTCTTTTTTATTTGGAACATATAAAATTAGATCATTTTACACTTTATTCCAGTATGACAATAATCAAATAAAGTAGCTACACTTTTGATAAATAATATTAATAACAATATTAAAAACATTCATTCAAACTTTGTCAACTCATTTTGTTGCTAATTCGCTGATGGAGTTGATTTTCAATAGCTGCCGAACAATATGAACGCATTTGTCCACATTAGGGAGGAATGTTACCACAAATTTGTTGGAAAACCACAACATGGTGTAACTCGTGGGCATTACAGAACCATGGTCTACAAAGTTGAGCATTTTTTTTTTTTTTAATTATGTATGTGCACATATGCTTATTTGAAGATATACACATACAAGTCTACAGCTGAGTCATAGTTTGTGTTTAGAAATCAAAATATACACAACAGTTTTTAACATTTAAACAACTATATTTTTACAAATTGCTTGAGTTTACAAGTCGCTCCGAAACGAAGCTACTGAATTACTGCTCCAGTGTGGAGCGAGCATTGAAAACGCTGACAAGGCCTCAGCAAACAGTGCACTTCATCAAACTCCTCAGTTAACAAGTCTGTGATTCCGTGGGAATCTGGAGATGGTAGTAGATTGGCTGGCTGAAATGGGTCTGCACCCAGTTCCCAGCCATGCTGTGATTAGCCATTTCCGGCATCACTGCTGATTGTTACGTCATTCTGACTCAGGATTCCCTTTTCAGTCTCTGAACTTGTGGATGTCGTTGAAGAGTCGGTAAAAGGGGTAGGAGGCCTCGTTGGCATGGGGGCAGTTGAAGGAGCACTTGCAGGTCTCAATCAGCATCACGTTCTTGTTGAAGGTTTCGCCATCCTCACAGCGGAACTTAACACGCACTGTGCGGGTCTGCTGTGGGCTACAGCAGCGGCCATCCACACACGAGCCGCAGTACTTAGGACGGTATTTCTTCAGGCTGGAGCAGCCTGCATAGGTGAATTTCACTGCCTGAGTAGACTTCTTGGTTCTGTTGCACTTCTTTCCTTTCTGTTTTGGGGAGAACAATCTCAGGTCAGTTGACTATCGACAGAAACTGATGGTTAATATCATGAGGTATTGTTGGAGGGTTAATTTATGATGCAGAAGCTTTGGCATGTCTTACCTTTAAGCTGGAGTAAGGGGACTGGGTGCAAGGACGGACTTCGCAAATCCTGCTCTCCTTGACCAGCTTGCACTCAGCATTGTTGTTGGTAACTCTGGTGGAGATGCCAGTGCCGCAGGACTTGGAGCACTGAGACCAGGGAGTGGTCTGGATAATGCACTTCTGCTCGCTGAACATGTGAGACACAGCCTGGGCTGTAAATGCTGCAAATAACAGAAGGCAACCAAGTTAGACTCAAACTGTCAAACCAATTCCAAAACCATTGGCGTAAAACTGAACTTGAACTTTGGCACTTACCGGGAAGGGACTTGAGTCCATGCTTCACACTGGCCACCAATTCGTTTCTGTTGGTGAGGTCACTTTCAGTCTCATCAAACACTGCATCTTTTTCCAACAGCTTGTCAGAAGTTTCTAGCTTCATGGCACCATCGCAGACCCACTTCTCGCAGCACTGGCCTGGAATTTTGACCAGCCTGGGATTGGCACAGCCTAGTGTTGGCAAAGACAGCTCTTGGGGACAGAGAGGGATGCAGCCCACTGCTCCATCAATGCATGTGCACTGGTGTTTGCAGTTGGGCTGGAAGCTTTCTCCATTCTGGTAGATCCTGCTGTTGTATTCACATGGTCTGCCTTCAGTCTTGGCTGTTGGAGAGCAGAAGAGAACCCTGTTAGTCAGAATCCTTACAGGCACACATTGACATTTAAAACCTGCTGTGCTCTGAGCTAAAGTAATTGTCAAGTATATCAAACGCACCTCGGCAGATGCCTCTGGTGGCACCTGAACTGGCCCCAAAGTTGCACTCAAGCCCCTTGGTATGGTCACAAGGCTCTGTTTGGCTGCAGTCCTCATTCAGCTGCTGAGCACAGACTTTGCAGCAGCCGCAGCCGTCAAGCACAAGACCGACACCTGGCGTGCACTTGGGTACCTCCAGTGGGCACTCGCATTGAGCTGGGCACGAGGACAACACCTGAACACAAGTGAACACGTCCACTTTAGAGAAACCGTCCAGTCATTTCATCATCTGGCATCCATAACTTCTGGAAGTCCTTCTGAATATCTTGAACATAACATTTATATCTATTTTCTGGTATCTAGTGCTTTTTTTTCTTTATTAAATCTGCCTACCCATCAGGGTTTTATCTCCCCTGCAAAGTGACCTGAAGAAGTTTCAACTTACCAAGTCGCAGCTTGCGATGAACATCACGATGAGTGGAAAAAGGAACATCTTTCCCTGATTTAACGTCGCCTCTGAATGAAGAAAAAATTAACAAAAAGGTTCTTCAAGTCCTTGAGCTTTTATAGGTCCTTCGTTCAAGTGGATGTCAGGCGTGTGGTTCGCCGTTTGTCTCGCGCTCTGTTCGAGGCTGAAGCGCTGTATGACTGTGAGTGAGTCTGCACTGCTTTATATAGAGGAGCAGGCGTGCGCTGACGTCGCTCTCCGCTGAACTGGCCCGAAACTATGCATGGAATGCTTCCTTTGGCGCGTTTTCCATCCTGGGCTAAGCACCACCCTGTCTAATTCTCTCTCTCTCTCTCTCTCTCTCTCTCTTTTTTTTTTTTTTAAATGAACCCCCCCCCAATTCTGAACACAATGATTCCCCCTTCTTTCTTTCCTTTCACTGTTTTCTCTCTCTTCACTGCTGCATTTTGTTGGAGAATATTTTCAGCCCCAAAGAAATGAATGAGTATTTTATGGTAATTAATAATTATGATGCATAATTTGTACTATCCATTTTTACTTGATGTATGCAGCAAAAAACTATCAGTACTACAGGAAGCTATAACTATATTAATTTAAAAAAAGATGTTTTTCATGTTCAATTGTATATAGCGGGGCAAGAAACTATAAATGTGTAAATACATTTATAGCTCTTCTCAAAGAACTAATAAATATCAAATCTGTATTTATTACTATTCACACGTAGCATAATGCATGGGAGATATAAAAAAAATTTTTTATTATATAAAATGAATATTTAAAACAGTATATATGGTGTTTGCTTGAAAAAAAAAAAAAAGTCTCGAGTACAATTTGTGCATTCTTGTAATGATAGCTGCAAGTTTTACTGAGTATTTTGCAGAACCAACCACAGTTCTTCTGGAGACTTGCAGCAGCGGGGTTGGGTGTTTGGGTCGTTTTTTTTTTTTGTCTGAAAAGTGCTCTCTTACATAATATGCTGTGCTGGAAACTAATGCTTGGAAATCTAGAATGTTTTGACTCAATAATGAAGTGTGTGTTGTATACACAATATTGTTTGGGTGTGTGTGTACACCCCTACTCATTCATAGTTTTTTTTTTTCTGTATTTTGACCATTTTCTACATTGTAGAACAAGACTGAAGACATCAAAACTATGAAATTATATGTGTAATTGGGTTGTAAAAAAGTCTTTCGTACAATTTCATATATTTGAGATTCATCAAAATATCCGGGCGGCACGGTGGTGTAGTGGTTAGCGCTGTCGCCTCACAGCACGAAGGTCCTGGGTTCGAGCCCCGGCGAGGGC
>JAPEKM010000005.1:28610075-28621252 GCA_027575975.1 Cathorops multiradiatus
TCACAGGGCTGACACATAGACACAGACAACCATTCACACTCACATTCACACCTACGCTCAATTTAGAGTCACCAGTTGACCTAACCTGCATGTCTTTGGACTGTGGAGGAAACCAGAGCACAGGGAGGAAACCCATGCGGACACGGGGAGAACACGCAAACTCTGCACAGAAAGGCCCTCGCCGGTCACGGGGCTCGAACCCGGACCTTCTTGCTTTGAGGCGACAGCGCTAACCACTACACCACCGTGCCGCCCCTACTTTAAATATGCAAAATGAAAAAGCTGTCAAGGTGTTACAAATTTTTACCCGTTTGCCCTTCATACAGAGAGAGAGCGAGCGAGAGAGACAGAGAGAGAGAGAGACGCGCACACACATACAGTAGAGAGCGAGAGAGCAAGAGATGGAGCCGCGGTTGGAGGAACGGGACCCGGTCTCCCTGAAGCGGCTCTGCTGAACCCTGGGGACCGGAGACCCGAACCGGGGAGCCGCGGAATGGCCGATCCTCTGCGGCGGACTCTGCTCGCCAAACTCCGGGGGAAGAAAACCAAGAAGGGTTCGGTACCGGGCGCCTGGAGCACCGAAGAAGGTAAAGAGAAAGTTTTGCGTGCTCGGGACGCGCACTGTCAGCGAGTGGCCGCCGCGGAGCAGGATTCCGTGCCGAGCGCGGTGAGAGGTAAGCAGGGCTGTGTGTGCGGGGGGTTCGAGCGCACAGGCGCGCGCTGGGCCGGCGGAAACGAGCCGCGTGTGCACGTGCACGCCGGGCGGGGGGGCGACCAGAGCGGCGGATACGGGGGGCCAGGCGCACAGAAGCTCTCGGGGGCCTCCGGTCATAAGAACGAGCCGTTCCTTACAAATGAAGTGGACAAGCAACCGGTGGCAGTCCCGCGGAGACACACCGAGGGAGACTCGATAGGGTTCGGGAACGGCACCGAGGCTCCCTTCATGCTTGCCATGGATACCATTAAAAATGCCCAGTCCAGAGAGGCTGCTCTCAACACCAGCATGACCAAAGAAAAATCTGTCGAGGTAGAACCACACCAGAACACTGGCAGACCAGAACCTGGCGGAACCAAGATGGACCATTCCGATCCACCGAGCCTTTTCCAGTATCTCCATTCCAGACATGTTCACGAACACGACTTGATCCGGACTATTGAAAGTTCTTTAGAGCTTTGTGAAGACTTCAGCATGCCCTCTCTGCAGAGTCCTACCTTTTTCCCCACAGAGCTGGAGATCGTCGATGCTGATCTGACTCCACACCTGGTGTGCGCAAGAGAGGGAATGAATCGCTACAATTCCATAGACAGTGAGGACGAGGACTATTATGATAATGAAATCTTGCCATTTTACGAGTCCCGGAGCAAAGAGTCAAACAACAGCGAAGATCCATCCAGAGCTTCTTTGCAGTCTGAGTCAGACCAGACTGTTGACTCCAGCGCTCAGGAAACGGACAGGCTCAGGAGTCAGCTCAAAGAAGCGTACTACCTCCTGATAAACGCCATGGATGGCATCACTTTTGACGGGCAGGTACAGTCAAATAGCTGCATGGAGCAAAGCAGCAGCTCGAGTCAGTCTCGTGATAGCCTGAGTTTAAGTTCTGATTCTTCCATGAGGCTCTCCAGGTCCTCTGGAGAACATGGTGGCCACCATTGGACCCTTCCAATTCCTGGAGAAAGCAGTGCTTCTGACCGTGGCAGTTCTCAGAGGAGCAAAAGTTTGCAGAATCTTCTCCTGACCCAAAGGAGGCCTAATCTACAGCGCTCCATGAGTGATAGTGGTGTCCGGTATCCTCTGCAGGAAAACCAAGGTGAGCCATGTTCCGAAAATGGGACCCTCACTGAATATGTGCCAGTTGATACACCTCCATTGGCAAATGGTGGAGACCTGGATTTGGAGACTGCAGCTAGCGAACCCATGGTTTCAGAGGAGGAGAATAGTGGTTCCATTAGTAACCCGGACGCTTCTGATGGAGTTCCCCACAGAACGTCTGACCCATTGCACTCTCAGCAGATGCGTATTAACAGACATGTTGGAACAAGTGCAGCAAAACCTCCTGGGGTCACAGTGAACAAGATGCAGGAGTGGATGCACAAGGGCCGCTTGCTTTCATCAGAGATGAGGCAGAGAATCGCTGGATCTTCCTCACATGGAGTGGCTCAGGAGCGCCGTGGAAATGAGAGCCAAGCCTGGGCCAAAACCTTCAGCCAGGCCAGCGCCATCGGTGGCGAAAAAATAGGAATCGTAAACCCTTCAAGCGGGCATCACTCAGGTACGACTAGCCACAGGGGATGAAGAAACTTCTCTCTCTCATTCTTCTCCCTCATCTCTCTTTCTGTCTATGTTCCGCTGTTTTCCTCTGTTTCTCGGGAATACATCTGTACATCCTCATGACTTGAACCTCAGTCATCATGGACTCTGCTGCTCTAGACTCCATGTAACCGGTGGTGGGTCACGGTTTCTTCATTCCTCTTCCTGTCTAATGAAGGTTCATGTAACAAGAGGGTTTAGCTAGATGCATGCTGGTGGAGGGCTCCCACTGGTACACCACTTTAACACCACATTACTAACACTCTGGTGGTGGGATCATCTTTATCCTAAATCATTCTGTGCTTTACAAAAAAAAAACAAGTTTAATGTTTATATGTGCACTGCCCAAACCTTATTCTGGGATTTGTGTCTCTCTGGCCGATGACTTGCATCAGGAACCTGAATTCCGCCTTTGTTCTCAGCAGCAAATCCACCTTCTAGATTTGAGAGGCTCATTTGTCTGACTTCATTAGATAATTATCATAAAGGCTACAGGCTGGATAATGTGTGCACTGATTTGATGTGCTGTGCATGGAAAACAGGCAAATGGGGACCACATTTTGGATGAAGATCTTGTTAGATTTGTAGCGTTTAATTCCATGTTGTCAGAAAGTGTTGCTGTGGTGGATACGATTTTGTACCATGAAAATAAAGCAGGCATTGTTCACGTTTTGGATTTTGGAAGCTAATTTTTCCTCACTTTATTACCTAATCATTACGGTTCTACCCTGGATAATGGCTGTGTGTCTGTGCTGATTCAGTATAAAAACGTCATAGTGCAACGAGAGCTGGATTTTGGTGGAAAGCCTGGCTCCAAAGTTCTTATGAAACATTGTTCAGGGTTTGGATTTGTGAAGCCAATTTCTTCCACCATATTAGTGAATCATTACCGTTAGCCCAGATAATGGTGTTTACGTGCTGATTCGACATGAAAGAAAGAAAGAAAGAAAGCGCAACTTTATTCATCACACTTGTGAAATTACCACTCTGCATTTTACCCATCGGAAGCAGTGAACACACACATGCACACACATACACACACATACCCAGAGCAGTGGGCAGCCATGCTGACAGCACCCGGGGAGCAGTCGGGAGTTCGGTGCCTCGCTCAACGGCACCTCAGCCCAAGGCTGTCCCATATTAACCTAACCTGCATGTCTTTGGACTGTGGGGGAAACCGGAGCACCCGGAGGAAACCCACGCAGACATGGGGAGAACATGCAAACTCCACACAGAAAGGCCCTCACTGGCCACGGGGCTCGAACCCAGACCTACTTGCTGTGAGGTGAGAGTGCTAACCACTACACCACCGTGCCGCCCTTCTCTAACATATTTATCTACTTTTTATTTTTCATCTATCCTAACCACTACACCACCGTGCCGCTTTTTGAGATATGTATTTTATTGTATTTTTCCCACAGAGACTGAGAGCTGCTGGATAGTTGTTGTTGTGGTGTTTGTGTCCATAAACCTCTCTCTATCTGTTAGAGGTATGAATTCTCTGATGCTGTTTTTGTCATGATCCACCCCGGACTTCCACTCCAGAGATTTACTATCGCCCAGTTCAGTGTCTTGTTTTTTTCATATTAGCACTTTGTCTACCTCATTGTTTTCTGGATTATTTTTGCTATTTTTATTTGTTGACTCTTTTTTTGGACTTTAATTAAATAATTTTTATTCATTGGATTTTCTGGTTTCTGTTCTGCTTTTAGATCCTAACTCACCACATCTCGCCACCTTTAACAGTACGTTCTGGCCAACATGGATCCAGTGAAACTTAACCATCTGAGAATGGCTATGTAGCAGCAAGGAGCCCTCCTCAGGACCCATCAATAGGAGCTCAGGCAGATCACCCAGAACCTGGCCACCCTGTCTGACTCACTCAACCTCTTAGCCACACAACTCCAGCACTCCCAAGCTGTGCCTACCCCTGCCCAGCCATCTCTTTTATCACCTCCCGCCACCGCCACTCTCCACGAACCAAGACTCCCTTCGCCTCAGCCCTACAGTGGAGAACCAGGTACCTGCAGATCTTTTTTGTCAGTGTTTGCTGATCTTGGAGCTTCAACCACTGGCTTTCCCCACAGAATGCTTGCAGGTAGCCTATACCATCACACTCCTCACCAGTAAGGCCAGGGAATGGGGGACAGTGGTCTGGAATGCTGAGGCACCTTGTTCCAGCTTCATGGAATTCTCTGAGGAAATGAGGCGAACATTCGACTGCTCTCTGTCTGGCCGGGAGGTGGCAAGAGAGCTCATGGAGCTGCGGCAGGGGTCCCGATCTACCTCGGATTATGCCATCAAGTTCCGGACATTGGAAGTGTCATGCAGTTGGAACGAGAGTGCCCTGGTCAACGCATTCCTACATGGCTTATCTGACACCATCAAGGATGAACTCGTCTCGTGGGAACTGCTGTCGGACCTCTCCAGCCTGATGGACCTTGCCAATCGTATTGACGGGTGGGTTCAACAACAGAGGAGAGAGAGGAGCCGCCTCAACTTCAACCCTTCTCCACCACCCACCTCGTCCGTTGAACCCATGCAGGTAGATTGGGTACGGGTGTCAGCAGAGGAACGACTGTGCTGATGGAGCACGGGGGTTTGCTTCCACTACAGTCAGCAGGGACACATCTGCTGAGCCTGCCAGCTAAAAGGATGGGCCCACCAGTGAATCGAGGGGCCCTGGTGTGCAATGCTTGGAACCAGTCCCTTGCCAACCGACTGTTGCTCCCAATTATCACTTTCAACAACTGGAATTACCATCTTCAGGTGCTCGTTGACTCAGGGGCAGACAGGAACCTGATCTGCTCTGCCACCGCCAAAGATCTCAGAATACTGTTACTCACCCTTGAGGTCCCTCTCACAGTCCTGACACTCAGTGTCACTGGCTTGACCACCATCACTCACCTCACCACCCCACTCACCCTAAGGATTTCAGGTAATCACTCTGAAATTATACAACTTCATGTCATGAACAACCCTCACGTTCCCGTTATTCTTGGATTACCCTGGTTGATACAGCACAACCCCCACTTAAACTGGACTGATCACACCATCTTAGGCTGGAGTCCTTCCTGCCTGGCCTCCTGCCTGAACTCCGCTCTGCCTCCCACCAAACCACCACAGCCCTCAGCCAGTGAGTTTCCCAACCTCTCTCTTACATGCCTCCAGAATATCTGGAACTCAGACCAGCTTTTAGTAAAACCCGAGCAGTATCCCTCCCTCCTCACAGGCCTTACAATTGCGGGATCGACCTCCTGCCTGGAACGGCGCCACCCAAGGGACGTTTCTACTCAATCTCACTTGCCGAACAACAGGCTATGGAGAAGTACATCACGGAGTCACTGGCAGCTGGGATCATCTGCCCTTCCTCCTCTCCATCAGGGGCGGGGTTCTTCTTCATCGAAAAGATGGACAAGTCACTCCGTCCCTGCATTGAGTATCGAGATCTCAATGCCATCACAGTCAAGAACCGCTACCCACTACCACTCATGACCACAGCCTTCGAACTACTCCAGGGAGCTATGGTGTTCACTAAACTGGACTTACGCAACACCTATCACCTAGTTAGGATCAGGGAAGGGGACGAGTGGAAGACGGCCTTCAACACCACGACAGGCCACTATGAGTACCTCATAGATCCTTTCGGCCTGACCAACGCACCCACGGTGTTCCAGGCACTAGTTAATGATGTCTTAAGGGACTTCATTAACATCTTTGTATACCTGGATGACATCTTGATTTTCTCTCACTCCCTGGAGGAAAATCAGGGTCACGTCCAGCAGGTCCTCCAGTGCCTGCTAGAAAATAAATTGTTCATTAAGGCAGAGAAAAGTGAGTTCCACCAAAGTGCCATCTCATTCCTGGGGTTCATCATCGCACCAGCAAAGATTCCAGTGGACCCCCTCAAGCTGGAGGCAGTCGCTGACTGGCCCACCCCATCTTCGAGATGAGAGCTCCAGCCCTTCCTAGGATTCGCCAACTTCTACAGGTGCTTCATTCACAACTTCAGCACGGTGGCCAGACTTCTCGCAGCCCTGACCTCAACCAAGACCCAATTCAAGTGGGGGGAGGAAGCAGAGAAAGCCTTTTCCAGGCTCAAGCACAGGTTTACCACAGCAAACATTCACACCATACCCGATCCAACCAAGCAGTTTATTGTCAAGGTCAATGAGTCAGGGATCAGAGCTATACTATCCCAGAGGGCCAGTGATGACAAGGTCCACCCATGCTCCTTCTTCTCCCACTGCCTATCCCCAGCCGAACGGAATTACAACATCGGTGACTGAGAACTACTGGCTGTTAAATGAGCCTTGGAGGAGTGGAGGCACTGGCTTGAGGGTCAGAGCTCCCCTTCCTAGTCTGGACTGACCATAAGAATCTGGAGTACCTCAAGTCTGCCAAATGCCTTAATTCCCGTCAAGCCCATTGGTCTCTTTTCTTCTCCCGGTTCAACTTCACGCTCCCCTACCACCCAGGCTCCAAGAACGGCAAACCCAACACCCTGTCCAGGATATTCTCTTCCCACCAAGAGGAGTCCAAGCTGACTGAGACCATCTTTCCTCTATGCTGCCTGGTTGGAGCCATCATTCTAGAGGTTGAGAGGCTCATGCAGAAGGCCCTGGAGCAGGACCCCAATGAAGGTAACCCCAACAACACTCCTCCTAAAAATTTGTTTGTTCCCTGTCCTGTGTGAACCCAGGTGCTACAGTGGGGTCATGGTTCCAAGCTGGCCTGTCATCCGGGAGCGTCCCGAACCCTGGCACTCATTCAGTGGTCATCTATCAAGGAGGACATCCAGGAGTTCATAGCAGCCTGTGACACATGCTCCTGGAGCAAGACAGCCAATCAACCCCCTGCTTACTTGCTAAGACCCCTCCCGACTCCGCATCAACCTTGGTCTCACATCGCCCTGGACTTTATCACAGGACTCCCCATCTCAGGTGGCAACACATGTATCCTCACTGTTATTGACCATTTTTCTAAGACCATCCATTTCATTCTTCTGCCCAAGCTCCCCTCAGCCAAAGAGACCACAGAATTACTCATCCACCATGTTTTCCGCCTACATGGTACCGACATTGTTTCTGACTGGGGTCCTCAGTTCACTGCACAGTTCTGGAGAGCCTTCTGCAAACTCATTGGGGCCACCTGTAGTCTCTCCTCAGGCTTCCACCAACAGACCAATGGCCAGGCAGAATGGGCCAACTAGGCTTTGGAGTTTGCACTCAGGTGCATGACACCCAGAGATTCCAGTGCTTGGAGCAATTACCTTCCTTGGATCGAATACACACATACCACTCTCCCTTCCTCTGCCACAGGTCTCTCTCCATTCCACTAGGGTACCAACCACCACTGTTCCCCAGCCAAGAGGAGGAGATCGCCATGCCATCAGTCCAGGCCTTTATACACCACTGCTGGAGGACATGTGTATTGGCCCAGAGAAGACTCATTTGCTCTGCACTCACATCCATGAAGCAGGCTGACAAACATCACTCCAAGGCACCTACCTACTGAGTGGGCCAACAAGTTACACACCACCTGCCACTTAGGGCTGTCTCTTGCAAGCTGGCACCCAGGTTCCTTGGACCGTTCCTCATCAAGAAGGTAATCAACCCATGTTCTGTTATACAGGCATTACCACTCACCATGTGACGTGTTCACCCTACCTTTCATGTATCACAGCTTAAACCTCTGGTTTCCAGTCCTTTGCTCCTGAGAGTCATTTCTACTCACCATAGTCATGTCAATGAGTGTGAATGACTCAGTTAGATGCCAATCAGGTTGAGCTGAGGCTTAAGTTAAGGGTGTCCAGAAAGAACTTGCACATGTGAAATTTGGTTCCATATTATGTTTATCAATCTTTGCACCTAAGTTTTATCCCATTGTTATACCATGAATGACTGCCTGCACTGAACCGTAAAGTCTATACCGTGACTGTTTGGTATGAATGTATGTATAATACCACCCCAAATACATAAATGAATAAATAAATACTTTGCCGCTCTCCCCTCCTTTGGGTAGTATTTTTTTTCCCTCTGAAGCTTAGGTTCTCTACCAGAGACTTGGGAGTTTGAGGGTCATGCACAGTATCTTAGCTGTTCCTAGGATTGTGCTTTTCTGGACAGAAATCTCGGCTGTTGTTCCTGGGATCTGTTGGAGCCATTCTTCCAGTTTGGGGGTCACTGCACTGAGGGCTCCTATCACCACTGTTGTCTTCATCTTCTGCATCTTTTCTAGCTCTTCTTTCAGCCCTTGATACTTCCTTCAGAGGTGTGTCCCACTTTGCCCTTGGGCCTTCCAGTCCATACTCAGCACAGATATTTCTGTACACTATGCCATCCATCCATTCATTTTCTTTAATTTATCCAAAGTTGGGTCGCAGCTATTCCAGGTGTCCCTCTCCCCAACAATGCTTTCCAGTTCCTCCTGAGGGATCCCAAGGCACTACCAGGCAAGATGAGATATACAATCTCTCCAGTGTGTTCTGGGTCTAGCCCAAGGTCTCCTCCCAGTTGGACATACCCAGAAAACCTCCAAAGGAAGGTGCCCAGCAGGCATCCTAATCAGATGCCTGAGCCACCTCAACTGACTCCTTTCAACATTAAGGAGCAGTGGCTCTACTCTGAGATCCCTCCAGATGTCTGAGCTACTCACCCGATCCCTAAAGGTGAGTCCAGCCACCCTACAGAAAAAGCTCCTTTCAGCCGCCTGTATCCTTTAGCTGTATCCCATATTCTATAGCTTGTATCTCATCCTTTCGGTCACTACCCAAAGCTCATGACCATCAGTGAGGGTTGGAATGTAGAGTGACTAGTAAATTGAAAGCTTTGCCTTCCAGCTCAGCTCCCTTTTCACCACAATGGACTGGTACAACACCTGCATTACTGCTGATGCCACCCCAATCTTCCTGTCCATTTCATGCTCCATTTTGCCATCACTCATGAACAAGACCCTGAGATACTTGAACTCCTTCATTTGGGGCATCAACTCATTCCCAACCCGCAGGGAACACTCCACTGTTTTCCAGCAGAGAACCATGGCCTCATAACCGGAGGTGCTGACTCTCATCCCAGCCACTTCACTCTAGGCTGCAAACCATCCCAGTGCTTGCTGAAGGTCATGCCCTGAAGAAGCCAACAGAACCACATCATCTGTAAGAAGCAGAGATGCAATTCTGAGGTTCCCAAACCGGACACCCTTCTCACCCCTGCTGCGCCTTGAGATCCCATCCATGAATATTACAAACAGGATGAGTGACAAGGGACAGCCTTGGCAGAGTCCAACACCCACTGTGAACATGTTTAACTTTGTGCCAAGAATTTGGACACAGCTCACGCTTTGGTTGTACAAGGAATGGATGGCTCGTAACAACAACCCCGATACCCCATACTCTTGCAGTGCACCCCTCAAGAGCCCCCAGGGGACATAGTTGTAAGCCTATTCCAAATTTACAAAACACATGTAGACTGGCTGGTCATACTCCCATGCTCCCATGAACCCCCCAATAATCCTGCCAGGGTAAAGAGCTGGTCCACCATTCCATGGCCAGGACGGAATCCACATTGCTCCTCCTGAATCAGAGGTTCAACAGTCAGTCAGAGCTTCTTTTCCAGCACCTTGGAATAAACTTTCCCGGGGAGGCTGAGCAGTGTGATACCTCTATAATTTGAGCATACTCTCTGGTCCCCCTTTTTGAAAAGAGGAGCCACCACCCCAGTCTGCTACTCCACAGGCACTGTACCCAACCTCCACATGACATTGAAGAGGCGTGCCAGCCAAGACAGCCTAACAATGTCCAGTGCCTTCAGCATCTCAGGGTGAATCTCATCCACCCCTGGCACCTTGCCACCAAGTAGCTTCTTGACTGCCTCTGTCAGAGATATGGGTGAAGCTTCCCCTGAGTCCTCAGACTCCACCTCCACCATGGAGGACAGGTAGGGCAGGTTCAGGAGTTCCTCAAAGTGCTCTTTCCACTGCCCGACAATATCCCCAATTCAGGTCAGCAATTCTCCTCCCTGGCTGTGCACAGACTGAGGCAAGCCCTGCTTCCTTTTCCTGAGTCACTGAACAGTTTGGCAGAACTTCCTTTAGTCCAATCAAAAGTCCTTCTGCATGGCCTCCCTGAACTCCTCCCACACCTGGGTTTTTGCTTCAGCAACTGCTGAAGCTGCAGCCCTTCTGGCCTCACACACAACAAGATGGCACCAGTGTGTTTGTTGTCCTGCTGTCTGCTCCATGAGCTCTTACCTACCTGATTGTTGTTTTGTCTGTACCTGCTTCTCTCCCTGCTGCACTGGAAATACTCCACTGCTTTTCAGATTTCAGATCACCAGACACTGCTACATATTAAGGACTCCCTAGAACTGTTCACCAGTGGTAGTCCTGTCGCTCACAGTTGGCATCATCATACGTTTGCTCACCTTCCCACAGAGTGCATTGGCCGACTTCCCTGTTGCACCATCCACCGCAAGAAGCGTCGCAAGCGCCGGGGCATACGCAGAGGTTTTTGGGTGAAGATCAGCAGCTGGGCGAGTTCCGCCCTCTCACAACCAGGACACATGGGTTGAGATGATCTCTTCCTGACCTGGCATTCATGGGACCGGAATTACTCTTGCCATGTCTCCATTGCTCCACTGACTACCCTGACGCCCGACAGCTCTGCTCGACCGAGGCCACGCATCCGCCGTGGCGGGGTAAATCCCTGGAACATTTGTAAATTGGAATACTCTCGTCGTCTTCAGGGTGTGGCTCATTCTGTGACTAGGATGGCACTAGTCAACAGCAGGTCAGTGGTGAACAAAACTTTTATACTGAATGACTTTTTCTCCCATCATGATCTGGACTTACTGTTCCTAACTGAGACCTG
>JAPEKM010000005.1:29713737-29724781 GCA_027575975.1 Cathorops multiradiatus
TGGCGACTTGTCCAGGGTGTACCCCGCCTTTTGCCCGTAGTCAGCTGGGATAGGCTCCAGCTTGCCTGCGACCCTGTGGGACAGAATAAAGCGGCTAGAGATAATGAGATGAGATGAGAAGTTTACTGAAACAGAATTTGGAAATAATTTGGGCCATGTGTGAACTGCATACAGATGAGATGTATTGACTGATTAAAATAAAAAATAAATTAAAAGTGGGCTGTTTTAAAGAAATTCCAGCACTGAGGCTGATGACTGCATATTATTATTACCTCATGGGGATTTTTTCAAGCCCTAAGAACAAAATACTTTTTTAAAACTCTCTCCCTCTGCTGTTAAGCAGTTCATGAGATTAGGAGATGCAGGTTAATGTGATTATCACAAAATCCTAAATATAGCACAATCGCTGCAGCTGTGTAATGAGATAATGTAGGTCTTGTGCACCCTAACTCCTTCTTCATCCTCACTGAAGTGCCCTTAGTCCCAGAAATAGGCGCCCTACTCCCTGTTCACTACTCCCTACTATCTACGATGAACACTCAGTAGCAGTGTGTATCACACTATTCTAGTGCATAGATGAACAAGTACTGTGCACGAGACACAAGTTCAGTGGGAATGTCCCAAACCACTCACCCTCATCACTATCGATTAATCTCTAGTCTAGAAGTTTAGAATTTGCAGTGACCAGACACATGGATTGGATTAGCAACTGCTTGTAGCTCATAGAAACTGATTTAAAAAAAAAACCTGATGACTTCATTTCACCTGCACATCACAAATCATGACCTTCACTTCATTTCAAGGACACTTAAATTTTATTTTATCAGTAAACCCTGTGATAGACATAGTAAACACACACACACACACACACACACACACACACACACACAATTGCACACTAAGTTGTTATATATGAACACACCAGTATGGTCTGGGGGGAAAAAATAAAACTAGATTCTTTCAGAAAACACAAAGTCATGTTTTTTTTCCCCACTTGTCACAAACATTTTTATCTTTTCACAGCATTGGAAACCATGGAAATATTCACTTCTTAAATGTTACACATTACAAAAATACATGAATACAAGATGCTGAAGATGATGGAGGTGAAAGATAAAAAGAAAATCCATGCTACAGAAATGCATCACACTGACTCCATCAGCAGCCTCTTTTATTTCTCTCTGTCCTGAAATGATAACGTATTAGAGCAAGCGCAGTAATATAAACCTGTGATTTGCAGCTGCACTACAGTCAGAGCTGCTGTTATAGAAAATGAATCAACACCTTCTGACCAATCACAATCCAGAATTCAACAGTGCTGTGCTATAATTTATAGCCTAGCAAAAGTGAGCGTAAAAACTTTAAGCATGTTGAAGAATGTGACGCTGTTTCACATTTTTGCTGTGATCTAATGAAAATGACTTTCATCTTCTCCTTCAGCTGTAATGGCATTGGCTCTACACGCTTAATCTGAGCTTAGCTAGAGCTCACTGAGGTCGTGTAGAAGGAGGTGAGTGTCCGAGAGTAACACATACCTTATACACACATATACGCACACGTACACATTTGTTAATGCAATTAACAGCCCTTGCAAACCAGTAAACGAGACACTGCCCATAATGTTCCTTTATACTATTTAGAATAATGCATAACAAACCCATTTTTCTCAAACACACACTATGAAATAAGTCCTTTCATAACATTGCTTTGTTGCATTTGTCCCGTTATAGGCACTTGAATAGTTTCAGAATTCTCTGTATATAACTTGGTGTCTTAAAAAAAATCCCTTTGGTTATTTCATTCCTCCATCTTGTCCCAGTGAGCCGAGTGTCATCAGTTTTTGTCTTTTTTTCCTTTTTATCAGCAAAACCCATCTGGAGTATAGTGACACATCTGGATTTATGTCATATTTTCCAGAAAACATGCTACTTAAAGTAAAAAAAAATCAATATATACATCACTTCAGTGCATAAGCCGCATTAATATAATGAGCATTCTGAGACTCTGGGATTAAAGTTGTGATGTTTTTGGCAAAAATACATGTAAATATATTGGAGAATATTATTAGGGATACAAAGATGGATAGTCTGCTGGAAAGTTGCATTTGCATTGACATTTGAGTCAAAAAATGATGGCTTAAATTCACAGATCTGTAAACTTCTCAATTTTAATATAAGTGAATATTAGAATTTGGCTAATGCTAAAATGAGAACACAGCTGCTGCACTGTGGAAACTTGACAGTTTTATGTTCATACTAAATCCACAGCAAAGCTAATAGGAATATTCTTTCTTCCTCCCTTTCTCTCTCTCTGTCTGCTCTCTTTCTGTTCCTAATCATAGCTCAGTTCTCACTTTGAGGCTCACGTTGCTGGAGTGACGGGTGTTTCTTCAGATCCTGGCATCCACTGGAAACTGAACCAAGTGACCTCTCTCGCTTCTTGTCTCCAACCATCGCATTCTCCCTTTTGTGTAAAAGGTAATTTATGAACATTCTTCTACAGCCAGAAAGGTGTGGACTCCAATTCTTCTCCATGTTTTTTAAATCTGGAAATTAAAAATAAAAATCCCTCAAGCCAGCAAACCAAGCCAAAGTCACGGTGATTGGTCTATTTTTGCCTTCCTCATTAGATCCCTGCTTCATGATTGGTTGCTTCAGGAGAAACCAAACCAAAAGGTGTCCCAAATAGATGTAACGATTTTCTAAAAATGATAAAAGAATTTGTGTCTCAAAACAATGTCCATGTCGGTTGGTCTGTTTTCACCATCTGTCACACAAAGTTCTGGATCTGAATTCTGCTTCATAGTTTTAAAGCACTTGGATAAAAATTTAGAACAATCTAATGTTCAGGTCAGAAAAAAGAAACCTTTTCTCTGATTGTTCAATTTTCTGTCCGTCACATGGCTCCCGCTCGGTGATTGGTGGCTTCAGGTGAATTAAACTTGATTATAAAATTCAGATAAAAAGGATTTGTTCAGATCCAACCAAACTACACTTTGCTTGGTCCTGATTGGTCCATTATACAATCGCTGATCTCTGATTGGTTGGGTTTTCTTTTGCTTCCGTAAAGGTCTGGCTTTAACTTCTTTTTTCCTTCTACATGAGAAGTCATTCTGATTGGTCTGTTGTGCTGACCATCGTTAGCTCCACTCTGATTGCGTGATACGGAAACTATATTTTCAGCACATGACTCACATAAACAAACAGATCCAGACTTGTCCTGATTGGTCTGTTTCGCATGTGTACACGTTCTGCACCTGAGCAACACTGTAGTTACTGAAGTTTCCGTCTTTGATGTACGGGGCGGGCTGATAGTAGCACGTGACATTTTCCACATTCTGAACATCACTGTGTTCAGCCAGCGCTCTCACAGCCATCGCAGCGATGATCTCGAGCACTCGGCATCTCTCGCGGTTCATCAGACACACGCTGCTCTCACGCACCACGTTGTGCAGTGTGCTCAGGTACGCAAACTTGCACTCCTCCTGCCCGACGAAGTGGCTCTGGAGGTAGGACTCAAGCTTACGATGCTGCTCAGATGCACGTGGGAAGTCGATGAAGAAACGCGAGCACATGTAGCGCTGTAGCAGCTCACGGTAGTCACCTTTCTCCCATCGGTTTGGAGCGTGAAAGCCTCGCAGCAGCAGGTGGCAATATTTGAGCAAGCCACCACCACGGATCTCTTCAGGGTTGTGTGTGACAATAAGACGCTGCCGGAGATGATCCAGGGCCTCTGAGAAATCACCATACACACTCTCTGCCAGGATGGATGGGTGGAACGAGACATTCATGAGGTTCTCCAGAGAGCACTCGTAGAAGAGAAGGAGGGAGTCCAAGCGAATCTGGAAGGAGTCAACGCTGAACTCAAACTGACGGCGCAGGGAGTCAACAAACTTCAGCTCCACATTCTTCCCACTGTTATTAGACAGAGAGATGAGACTCCAGCGGTCCGAGTCATTACAGACCTTCACCATCTTCTGAACATAGGCCTCCTGAGAGACAGACAGAAAGAGAGGAGAGAATAGAGAGAACATTTTCAAGGAAGTATTGAAGTTGTGTATATTCACAGATTTATAACATGTTCTTTAACAGGTTATTGGCTTCATAAAAGGAAAAGTTTGGAACTTTGTTTGATGGGCAAGAGCTCTGTTATTCTACAAAAGTCTAGAACCCTTATTGGTTCTTTGGTTGTCCCTAAAAGTGTACGTAATGAAGTGGTAAGTCGGTGTACGAATATAGAGTCACTAGCTGACATAATGTCCATGAGTGAGACATGTTCCTCCATCACATGATTGTCACACATTAGGGAACCTGACACGGTGTAAGAGTTAAAACATGGAAGGAGAAAAAGAGTGAGAGAGATGTTTATTACTTTGACTGAATTCAGCACTAAACAAATGTTTATTTCAGTTTATAGAGCACATGTAGTGGACTGAGTTAAAGCACAGACAGAGCACAGACAGACGGGTATGAAGTAGCAAGCTTATCACTCATCTATACTGCCGAACGACTTGTGAAAGCAGAGCCCAGTGTTTTTCTCACCCTTGTCACTTCCGCTTCCTTCAACATAACCACAAGTTCTTTAATGCTTTACTACAGAAGCTGTTGATTAATTTTGTGTAGCGGCTCGTTTACTTGGTATATTAACACTAGAAGCAAAGATCTTTTATGAGGTTAACTTGTGGTTAGTCGACACGAAGTCACTGGTTGGTATCTGTTTGCTTTGTAGTCCCTTAATATAAAGTTTGCAAGATGAAGCATTCTGTCTGAACTTGTAGCCAATTATAATCAATCAATCAATGTTTTTTTTACATTTAATTGTATTACATTTTCTTTAATTTCCGATTGAAAACATCTTAAATATGATTTTAAAATGTGATTTTAAAAAAATCTGTTTATGTGAAGATTCTGCTGGACAAGTCCCTTCAAATAACTTACTATAGAAATGATAATGCATTAGAACAAGCATATTAATACAATATAAACGGCTGGATCTGTTCTGTTGTACATGATAATGTACACCTTTTGACCAATCAGATCCGAACACTGAACCGTTGTTGGCAGGGCAGAGTGTATTTTGATGCTCTCACCGTTTTTGGTGTGAACGTATCAATAGGACGTGTTCAGCGGACGCGCTACATGAATGGATTAAAAAGTGTGTGTATTCAATGATATGGCAACATTTTATGTAACGTTTATGCACCGAGTATCCAGTGTCGAGCATGTGTACCCATACCACCCCCCTTTTCAATTAGTAACCATTTATTTCTGCTTAACACTTTATTTCGTTATACGTTAATTCAAATTAAATCCAACTTGGTTCTAGCATTGAATCATGAGCAATGCACACAGGAATAACACCATATTGACACTTAAGAATAAAATAATCATTAACATCACTTCTCGTTGGAACACATTTTCTGTGTTCTAGCATTTGGGGCTTCTTGTTAAATTGGTCAACATTCTGGTCAACATGGAGTGTTTGTGACTGAGCAGAGTTACCTTTAATGTGAGTGGTGTTATTTTCGTCTTGTTCACCATTTCGGGCAGGAAGTCCAGGAGAGCGTCCAGCACAATGTTTTTGACAGTCTGGAAGTCCAGCTCGTCCTTTAGTTTGGTGCAGAAGATCAGGTCCAGGTCTTTGTATCCTAAGCCGCTGTCCTTGTGCAGCACATGGCTAGCAGCCGAACCGTTTAGCCGAACCTCGCGTAGATAGATGTTCTGCTCAGCCATTCTGCATCGCACGGCCTTAACGATGTCGCGCGGTTTCATCTGCAGTGTAGGGAAGCTCCACCTGCCATGGATGGGGATGGACTCGGTGAGGACTGTGTCCAAGCGCTTCACTTGCTCCCAGTTCAGCATGCAAAAGCTGCTACGCTTCCTCTCCTTCCACTCTTTGTCCATGTCTTCAGAAAATGTAATGATTAGTTTAATGAGACTCACCAAACAAATGGGTTATTTTTAACTGAAAACATGAATAAATCAAACGGATCCTGAAAGCTGTAATTTCTCAATTTAAAAATAATCATGAGTTACTTCCTGAGTGATTAAATTAGCAAAATTTTACAAATGTTTTAATCATCAACGGGTTCGATAATAAATGAGTGAGTAAAAGAATCAATTCTATTAAACTGTTGCTTCAAAAGCAAATTGGATGAGTCAATACACAAACATGAATATCAAATCCAGCATTTGCCAAAGTTTTCTCCCTTTTCACCTAATCAAAAACATAAGCTAGTACCCTGTACTTGTAAATGTATTCATGGCTAGGCTAGCTGTTAGCATACAAAAGATAATTTCTTTCCCAGAAGAATATGCCGTATGCTGTAAAAATTTGTTCAGTGGTCATATAAAGTCATAAACATGCGTTACTCTAGCGTTCATATTTCTCATCACCGATCTGCGTGGTGAATCAAATGAATCCAACCTCATACACTTTGATTCACTTAAAACAATTGCGACTAAGAATCAGAAGAATTGTATTTGGTGAAATGAGTCATTCGGTTAGTCACTAGTAGAGATTAAAGGCTGAAATGGTTTAAATATTTTGCTGAAGTCATTTTTAATCAGTTTGTAACATGACTTACTCCATCTACTCTGAACTTTCTCTCAGTGTGTGTTCAGTGGATCAGTTCAGTGTGGGCCTTTCCTCACTTTTTTCTGTTTGATGCAAGACCGTCTTTATTGGACGTCCTCTACGGCCACCTTTACATGGCTGCAGTGCTGGAGAAAAAGATAAAAAAAACAAAAAACAATAAAAAGAGGGGGTAAAGGGGTGTCAATACTTTATACAGCATGATGGAAGACTTGATGAATGGACACTGAGTGTATATACATTTATACAAGTGTAATAAACATCACTTTATTATAATCAGTGTTTAGGACAGTGTGTTCACTAGAGCTTTGTTTTTCTTTGCTTCATCAGTTCCAGCCTCAATTTCACTATTATATACACAGGAAACTACCAGAGCGTAGAATTAACACCTCCAGTATAGAGTTCAGTCAGTTAAGAAAGACTTCTATGACTGAACTATGCATTTTCTTTTGCTAATGCAGGCGATAAGTATTTACACCCAGTGTAGAATTAAGAATTCAATACTGCATTAACACGTGTAATGCAGAATTAATGCATATGTTGATTCAATACTGCAAACATTATGTTTGCAGTATTGAATCAACATATGCATTAATTCTAGCCCAGACAGTATTGAAATAATGGTATTGTAATGAAGTAAAGGTTTTGTACATAGTACTGAAATGATGTACAACACTGAATTAATGCCTACAGTGTAGAATAACTTTGCCACTTAATGCTTCACGTGAACATTATTAAAATAAACACAAAATATGAACACCTGTCACAGAATTCAGTACTGAATTAACACCTGTAGTATAGAATTGATAGATTATGTTACTTAATGCTTACAGGGCTGATTTAACAGTACAACACTGAAATAATCATGTGCAGTATTGAACTGACACCTCCAGTGTAGAATTACCACTTGCAGTGTTATACATGCAGAACTGAATTAATACCTATATTGTTGATTTAATCTATACGTTAATTAATTTTGCATAAATGAATTAGCAGATACAGTACTGGGTCGACATTTACAGTGTAGAATTAACATACGCAGTATTGAGTTAACATGTACAGTACTGAATTAATATATAATAGTGTAGACTTAATGCAAACATTGAGTCATATTTGTAGTGATGGATTAACACCAACAATGTCGAATTGAAACAATCAACATTTTGAACTAATGCTTACAGCATTTTCATTAACACTTACAGAGTAGAATTAATGAATGCAATATGAACACTTCCTGTCAATAGCACCTACAGCATTGCAATTAACAATAACTACACTATAGAATTAATGGAGTAATGCAGTGTCAACACTTCCAGTACTTTTAGAGTTAACAGGAGTTAATGTATTTAACTGTACTCCATCTGTGTGTGTGTGTGTGTATGTATGTAAAACTCTTACCTCTGTGTACTGAGTTCTGTCCTTCATGCTGCTGCTCCACACGTCTGCTCTTTCTCTTGCTCTATTCTAGCGAAGTGCTGTGGCTCTGATTGACAGCTCATTCAGCCAATAAGAAGTAGCATACATGAAGCCCCGCCCACTTCTGATAAACATGGCTGTTTCATTAATTTATATAATACTCTTCCTTTTTTTATTTTTTGCTTTGCATCATTAGTAATGCATACATATTGGTGGTTATAATCCACACTGACACACTATTTAGTTAAAAATGATGAAAGTTTTAAAAATCATATTTGGCCATAACTTGTAATGAAAGTATTACTAAATTTAAAAAGTGCAGTCCCATTTCATTATTGGGTGAAAAAGAGAGAAACTGTGCTGCAGGGCCCTCTAGAGGAGAAAGAGAGAGAGAAATTAAATGAGAGGATTTTACAAAGTAATTCCTTTTTTAAATGTTGTGTTATAAACAAAATCTAAAAAAAAAAAAAAACAGATGAAATGTAAGCGTGTTTAATACTCCCATTTTGTTTATCACAGATATGGTATGTTTCAACTGTAATCAGTTGAAATTGTATTACTCATATCAATAAATCAATGAATAAAGATTATATCACAGAATTAGAAAGAAAATGGAAATGACTATCACCACAAACTAGCGTATAGTATCATAAATTAACATAAACTGAATTGCACCATGCTGTTAAATGTTGATAATGTTATGATACTGATTAACAGGAATCCACAAGATTACCAAGATACAGTGTGTGTGTGTGTGTGTGTCTCTCTCTCTCTCTCTCCAGAGAGGACAACAAAAGAAAGTGCACAATGAATCTGACCATAACAGCTTTATAAACATCTCAGTCTTGTCAACACACACACACACACACACACACACACACACACAGTGCTTCTGCTTTTACAGATATTCTAACAAAACAATGTGTGTTTCATTTCTGAAATGTTTTGTATGGCCTCTGTAAGAGGAACACACACTTCCTCTTCAGGTCTCGTCAACCGAATTGCCTAAAACCACAGCCTTGTGCTTCAAGCTATGGCAGCCTATTCCTCACACCCTATACCATAAACCCCACACCTTACGCCATATTCCCTACACCATAGACCCCACACCTTACGCCATATTCCCTACACCATAAACCCCACACCTTACTCCGTATTCCCTACACCATAAACCCCACACCTTACTCCGTATTCCCTACACCATAAACCCCACACCTTACTCTGTATTCCCTACACCATAAACCCCACACCTTACTCCGTATTCCCTACACCATAAACCCCACACCTTACTCCATATTCCCTTCACCATACCGTACCATACATTTTACTTCCTACATCGTACTCCCTACATCTTCCACACTATATACCATGATTAACAGGAATCTGGAAGATTACCAACATACCGTGTGTGTGTGTGTGTGTGTGTGTGTGTCCAAAGAGTACAACAAAAGAAAGTGCACGATGAATCTGACCATAATAGCATTACAAACATCTCAGTGTTGTCAACACACACACAAAATGCTTCTGCTTTTACAGAAATTTTATCCGCAAAAGGTCAGTGTCACTGTAAGCTTTAATTCCAGCCAAGTACCTGAGTCCACTTGTTTCAATCAGTTCCTCTTGGTCTCCAATCAACTATCAATTATGCCTCCAATTTGATTGGAGCAAAAACATGCAGCTACACTGACCCTTTGTGGATAAGATTGAAGACTTCTGCCCTTCACCTTACATTTGAGAATCACAATGTGAAGAATGAAAGTGAAGCTCTCAATTGTCATGCCCCATTCTCTTTATAGTGCACATAACTGTCATCGTTGGTCCACTGTGGCCGTGTCACAAACCACATCCCCTATTCATTATATAGTGCATGTAAGCAATGTCATCATCAATCCACTGTGATCCAAAAATACAAGAATGATTAGAAATAGCACTGAGAGTAGGAGAAAAGGGTTGGGGCTGTGTCTCAAATTGCACCTTTTGCACACTTTTAGTGCAGTAGTGTGTTTGCATTGGTTCAGTGAAATGACCACTTGGTGGGCCATCATTTCGGTCTAATGCAGAATGTTACTGAAAGGTGTTGGGATGGGAGTTGATTGAAGGTTGGGGGGTGGTGGTGATGAACCCATGAGAGGAAGTTACAGTAAGTAGCTGTGGTGTTTTTTTGCTGAGTTAGTGCAAGCTCATCTGGGTGGATTTCCTGAAACTGTGTGGTTCAATACACGTTAACAAAAACAATTAAGATGAAGCTGTAATAACTTTTTAGACATAATTAAACTGAAATCATTGTGCAAATTAGGGTAGCTTACAGCATGCACCTAATCATTTGTTCATTTGTAATAATCATAACGTGAACTATTTGAGTCACACATGCACAAGAGTGTGGAAAGTGTGTGTGTGTGTGTGTGTACTGCTTCAGGTCTGAATTAAGATTCCTTTAACTGTGACTGCTAACAATATTAATAATATAGCTAAACAAAGATACAGTTTAGAATTGAGTAGTTTGAGTTTGTATGTTAAAGGATTCCCACAGCAATTTGCCAATGATTACAATTTATTAATAATGACCTCAACAATGCACCTTATAACTGTTTATAGTTGGTTACATTTTAAGCTTACAGAACGTCTGCAAGACTTGAGCCTTTCGATATGGGGGAGTTTCCGCCTTGTAGTTTCTCAATAACATGACAACCTGAGGGTTTTTTGTAGTTGTTGTTTGTATTATTAACTTCAAGAGAGGGAAAAAGAGGCTGGCAAGGGAACAACTGTTCACCTATAGCTTTACTAGGTTCTCAAGGGGTTAGGGCCAGCATACCTCCAGAGTCTGATCCGCCCGCACACGCCAGTCAGATCCCTATGCACCGCTACTACTGGTTGCCTGGCCCCTCCTCCTCTCCTGCCCAGCCCACTCAAGACTGCTGTCTGTCCTGCTTCCCTGTTGGTGAAATGACCTTCCCATTGAGGTCAGAACTGCTGACTCCCTGACCACCTTCAAGCGCAGACTGAAGACTCACCTCTTCAGGCTGCACCTCTCCCC
>JAPEKM010000005.1:29797396-29812157 GCA_027575975.1 Cathorops multiradiatus
GTCAGCTGGGATAGGCTCCAGCTTGCCTGCGACCCTGTAGAACAGGATAAAGCGGCTAGAGATAATGAGATGAGATCATAACATGTCTTTCAAAAATCACGTTTAAGCATTGCACAAATAGAGATGCACCTAATTATTTGATTCTTGTCTCTTGCAGGTTACTCACCACATTGCCACAGACCTCAAACTGTTGGACCAGAAGAAAAACATACTCTCCATTCATCAAGCCCTGTCTTTCAGCCTCCATCACCAGCTTAGTAGCGTCTTCAGCATTGCTTAACACTATAATCACTGCAAAGGACAGCATTATAAAGACTGGAAATTACATATATATGGTGTTAGAAAATATATTCACAGCTTATAAAAAGTGCATTACACACATGTACAGTGTAGACAGGAGAAAAGAGATATAATAACTGCTCCTAAAAGGAGCAATAATATCAGTCCTTGATATCTTTGATATGAGGTTGCAAAAGGATCTCTTTCAAGCCAATGGCGTTATCACGGCTGTATAAAAATCTCTAACTCATTCACAGTACAGATAACTTGCACATTTGAAAATGGACACACCATAAGGGCACAAGGGCATTTATACATTGTAATTGTGTTTTGTCACTCAGGTCGGTGTCACTAAAGAGCAAATTCCACTACATTGGCTCAATCACTGGTTCAAAAATTATGAAATAATTGCTAGCTGTTACCTCTTGCAACTTTGGCGATATGCTTCACATTCTTTTGAGTGAGTTCTTCATCATTGACATCAAACTTCATGCTGCTTGTTACTGTTACCCTGCCTTGGAGTTGCTGTTCCACAGATTTATAAAGTCCATCCACTCTGTCCCAACTGTTAGAGTTTGCATCTCCTCCAATTATACCAACATTCTTCCAACCGAAGAACTCCAGTGCCTTGAACAAAACTTCTGCCACTCTTTTAAGTGGAGGGATAATTTTGATATAAGTGTCATAAATAAAAATGTTATCCATTTTGTTTGACTGCCCAACAAAGCCAAACATTGGAATGTTCCAAATGGATGCAAGAAGTCCAGTGATCTAGGGCATATGAACAGAACATGACATACTGAATTGTCTTTGGGCATTTAACGTCTCCATTGTTACTGAAATCTCAAGTATCATAATGGTGATCAATTGAAAATAATAGACATTAGAATGAAAAACTTACCTCTGCCTCCTCAGGACAAGGTGGCCCAAAGAGAGCTGATATGTTTTCCTTCCAAATATGGTCCATGAATGCTCCAAGCGAAAGCTTTGCTTTACAGTCAGTGTCTACATACACAAAGTCAAGGGTATAATTTTCAACAAAAGATGGGCTAGAATTAATTTTATCGATGGCAATCTGAATGGCAGAGCCCAGTTTTGAAGCACTGAATGGATAGGATAAATTCCGAGGAGCCTGGAATCCTACCAATAGTTTGTTTTGGTTTGTTCGGCTACAAATGATGGGGTTGATAAATGTGGAACATGATAAAAACATCAAGACCCAGCATCTTGCATGATCAGTTGCTTTAGAGTTTGATGTTTCTTCCATCTTGTCCAGGCAAATCCCGTCTAGATCACCAGAGAAATATCAAAGGGGATTTAAAAGGCTGTGTGGATGACGTAGTGTGTCTTTCTCTTCCTAAGGGAAATTAATTTTTATCAAGCTTCTATCTGTTAACGCTTTTGACTCTATAATTTTCAGTGTTGTCAGCATGGTGATTTCACAGAGATGTTTCATGATTTTAATGACCAAAGTACATTTATGAGTATTTAACTGCAAAAATATACATTATTAATAACTATTGTTTCATTGCAACTTTATTACTGAAAACAGAAAAATACAAAATATATGCACTCCTCACTGATAAAGATAAATTAGAGATTTAACAAATCTACTCAAAATACAGAAGGCTGTATGATTTGAAACTGCAGGCAATTAATAGGTGAAATTAATCCAAAATCCTTGATCCTTGGTGACTTAAGGATTACTACAATCTCGTTGGTTTGGTCTCTGATTTTATGTTTTGAAAATGACAACAGTTCTCTTAAATCAGAAACCATATCTGATCTTTTATATGTGTATTTTATATACTGTATGTTAGAACCATTAGAGAAAGCTGCTTATCAATATTTCTGGATCCTTCTCATGGGCAAATACAACCCCAATGTAAATGTAAATAAAAACAGAATATGTGATTTGAATATCATGGAAACCCTATATTTCATTGAAAATACTATAAAGACAACATATCAAATTTTGAAACTGAGAAATCTTACTGAGGGTTTTTTTTTTGGTTGGTTGTTTTTTTTTTTAATATATGCTAATTTTGAACTTACTGCCAGCAACATATTTCAAAAAAAGTTGAGATGGGGCAACAAGAGACTAGAAAAGTTGTACAATGTTAAAAAAAAAATTATTTGGTTAATTGGCAACAGGTCAGTAACATGAATGGGTATAAAAAAGAGCATCCCAGAGAGGCGGAGTCTCTCAGAAGTAAAGATGGGGATGGGTTCACCACTCTGTGAAAGACTGCATGGGCAAACAGTGCAACAATTTAAGAATAATGTTCCTCAATGTAAAATTGCAAAGAATTTAGGGATCATGTCATCTACGGTAGATAATATCTTTAAAGGATTCGGAGAATCTGGAGAAATCTCTGTATGCAAGAGACAAGGCTGAAAACTGACATTGGATGCCTGGGATCCTCAGGCCCTCAGGAGACACTGCATTAAAAGCAGACATGTGTCTGTTGTGGAAATCATTGTATGGGCTCAGGAACACTTCAGAAAACCATTGTCTATAAAAACAGTTCATTACTGCATCCAGAAATGCAAGTTAAACCCAGATAAAAACAAAATCCAGAAACACTGCCACCTTCTCTGGGCCCGAGCTCTTGTATGATGGACTGAGGCGAAGTGGAAAATTGTCCTGAGGTCTGACAAATCAAAAGTAGAATTTTTTTTTTTAGAAATCATGGACACCACGTCCTCCAGACTAAAGAAGAGAGGGACCATCCAGCTTGTTATCAGTGCACAGTTCAAAAGCCAACATCTGTGATGGTATGAGGGTGCATTAGTGCACATGACATGGGGAGCTTATACATCTGTGAAGGCATCATTAATGCTGAATGATATATACAGGTTTCAGAGCAATATGCTGCCATCCAGACAATTTTTTTTTCATGGAAAGCCTTCCTTCTTTCAGCAAGACAATGCCAAACTGTTTTCTGCACATATTAAAACTGCATGGCTCCATAGTAAGAGCCCGGGTGCTAAACTGGCCTGCCTGCGGTCCAGACCTGTCTCCCATTTAAAACATTTGGCGCATTATGAAGCGCAAAATACGACAAAGGAGACCCTGAACTATTAATGTTTACTTTTGCAGACAGTTCTGGAAATGAGTGCCTCTAAACTCTATGCTTCTCAAAATATTCACAAGAAAAATTTTCTTAAAGAAATGGAAATGCATGATGACCACAAACATGTTTGAACTGAACATTTCTTTATTGCCTCTGACGCATCAGTTTCCTTGAGCAGTTACAATTAGGCAGTTTTATAAAAACAAAAGTACAGTACATTTAATTTAAAATTAAGACAGAGCAAATCTATGGCAACATGTAATAACATCCTAAAATTTACACCTTAACAAATAAAAAAAAAATACTAAAAAATAAAAATAAAAAAGTGCAAACCAGATGAACGAATGATAACAGTCCCCCGTGAAACAAGAAACAACATGTACAAATGGAGAAAAAAAAAAAACATGGAACTTATAAATATACTTCATATTTTTAGTTAATTTGGTACATTTACACTGATAATAACAACTGATTTTTAATCATTTATTTGTTCCAATATGGCAATATTCTTGCTCAGTGCTCATGGGGAAAAGAATTAACAGTCACAGTAAACAACTTAAACCGAATCACTGCAAACTACCAACAGTAGATATTTAATAAATATCACTACGTTAGACTTGGAATCTTGACAAAACAGTAATGAAAGCAAATAAATAAAAATCTGAAATATTCTGAGATTCTAAATGTGTCAACTGAGTGACAAATGACGTGTAAGTGATGAACCAGTGATTTTTTTTTTTGTTAATGTAGTTTAACTCATGATAAATTTGGTGTGGTGTTCTACAGTAGTGAGAGTGAGTGAGTGTGGAAAATTTTTTACTAAACCAAAAAGCCTAAAGGAAATATACATCTGATCTTACTGTGAGCCCGTAAATAACCTGTGGCTAACCTGGCCCTCTCAGTAATGATTAAAACTTAGCCTAAAATTATGACCTATTGTTTACAATCCTAAATACATTTTTGTTGCTTACTGCAGTAGTCATCTCTGTAGTTGTATAAATCTGAGGCAAACGGAAACGTATCAAGGAAAAAAAACAACAACCCTTTATCCAACCAATGGCAAGCATGGCTAGGACTCCTTTTCCAAACTATCTAAAATATATCTATAACTTATATACAATATATATTGACTCTTATTGATTCCTAGTAAAATATATGTGTATTTTTATGTATATTTGGCCTCTGAGAACAAATGATCATGCAGACATAACCAGTAACAGTGGATATTAACCTAATTTTCATTATGTAGCAATTGCAGAGGCAGCCTGATCAATTACAAATGGACACTATTATATCGTTTGCGTATCACTGGTTACATTCACATAAAATCTGCACATGGTTAAGTTGGATCAACACATTAAAATTAATCAGATGCTACTTTAAAAGCTTTGCAGTGGAATTGTTAGCAAACTGGTTGGTAAGTAATGGCTTGAGAAAGGCAATGCTGGAGTGTTGACAATGGCTAGGTTGGAGCACCTATAGAATAAAAAAAATAAGGGAATAAGTCTAAGTGACAAGGGAGCCATAAAACCTCAACGATGAAATCTGATGGAAAATCTTTAACACTTAAAAGTCCACTCTCTCAGACTGAGAGCCGAACCTCAGCCCAATCATGCGAGTTCAAGCCAAAATTAATACCGTGTTAAAAAAAAAAGGAATTTAAATAGTAAATGTTTTAACTGAAATGATACCCAAGGCAAAATGGAAAGTCATGTTTAGTGCATCATGAGTCATTATATGAATGAAAAATACAAAGTGTCATATTTGCATGATTTGTGATAGTGCATATAGTGTAGATTCCCCGAAGCTGTGACGCGAAATATTTAACTTAACTGCGTGGTCATCATTTTGTTGTCATAATCCTGTAATCCATAAATGTGCTTTACATTGTGTAACATGTTCCATGTGGTAAGCTGTAATTGCCTTTATTTTTGTAATCGAGTGCACATTGGTAGTCATGTCTGTCTTATGCAAAGCTGCTGGAACCAAGACACTGGAACTTCTCTCGCAGCGACTGGACAATTTTGGGCTGATTGAGTGCTTGCTGACTCTCATTTGGGTCATTCCAGATGTAGCTGTGCAGAGCTGAATTTGGACTTGCTGTACAACCCTTTTCCATGCCATCACTCTCATCCTCGGAGCGAATTTCAACATAATCATCATCATCTTCACCGTTGTCTTTAAAGTTGGCCAAATAGTTCTGTGTAGCGCTGACTGCATTCAGATTTGACTGTCTGTTCAACACCAGCACTTGCTGCGAGTCCCTTAGTGTGACGTCACATGATTGGGAAAGGTCTGAGGTTATTTGAGCAGGATACTCAGGTAGGCTATGTTGCCGAGGCCCAAGACCATGTTCTGCAATCGTCACCCTCCCTGGATGACTGGTGTGTCCCAGATTATTCATACTCCTGCTGTTCTCTTTTTCTTGCTGCTGCTCAACCAATGAGGATGAGGACTGACAGCGGCTATAGGGTGGAGTTTTAAAACTCTGCTGCCCCAACGTGCTGTAAATGTGTTCAGAGTCGTCTTTGCTGGTTGAAGTCACACAAGCACTCCACCGCTGATTGGATGGAGTGCTTGGAGGTGGCGGAACGTCCTTCAAGGCAGGGACAGACATTGCTGAGGACAATTTTCGCTGAGGGGTTGAAGAGCACCCTCCGACTTCAGCAGGCCAGGATACAAACCCAGCAAGTTCGCCATTGCTGTAGGTGCAGTTTAACCAGTCAGTCTCTGGGAAGGCGCTCTCAGGCAGGGATGGGGAGGAAGCCAATCCTGAGCGTGAGGAAAATGGATGAGGTCCTGAAACACTGGCTGAAGATTTCAGCACTGGAGTAGAAGTAGTAGGTTCCTTAAACATCACCTGCTCGTACAAATGGGAATACTCAGCTATTCTTGCTCCTGGGAAGATCCAAGAAGGCAGGAGAGAGAAAAAGTGAGAGAGATTCAGGGAAAAACAGATAGCAAACAATACTGTATGCCACTGAAGTAAGTGACAAACTGGGATGGAAGCTTTAATTTTAGTTTATTCTTATAGCTTTAATTGTTTGTTAATAAATACATAAAATAAATACCAAAATAAAAAAATAAAGGTTAATAAAGACACAACATAAAAAAGTACACAAGCACAAGATGAATACCCAAACACATCCTGATAGCTCACCTATGGCTGCTCCGCCTTGCTTCTTCTCCTCCAGAATGGCTGCTAAATCTTTTGACTTGTTGGTCCTGAGTCTTGCACAGCTGGGCTCATGGTCCATGCTCTTCATCTTCAACAGCTGATTAGCCTTCTTGATCTTCTGGCTGTACTGTCTGGCCATGAGGAAAACTCTATTTCTACCTTTTTCCCCCAATTCCAGCAGCTGGTCTCCAGCGTCTCCACTCAGGAGAAGACCAGAGGATGCCAGAGGAAGGAATGAAGGGTCCAGACCAGTAAACAGTGCTTGTAGCTCAGGATCTTTCTGTGTAGGAGGGTCCTCATCATCCATGCGAAAGCTTCCACTGCTAAGCCTGGCTAGTTTGTTCCGTATGCTCTTGACTGTGCCTGGCGGGGGTTCAGGGCTGGAAACTTGGATTTCAGGAATAGACCTGGAGACTTGGACGTGGGTAACAGGGCTTGAGACTTGGGTAACAGGGCTTGAGACTTGGGTGTGGCTGACAGTGCTTGAAATTTTTGGAAGAGAGGTTGAGACTTGTGGTGCAGGGCTCGAGACTTGTGGAAGAGAGGTTGAGACTTGTGGTGCAGGGCTCGAGACTTGTGGAAGAGAGATTGAGACTTGTGGTGCAGGGCTCGAGACTTGTGGAAGAGAGGTCGAGACTTGTGATACAGGGCTCGAGACTTGTGGAAGAGAGGTCAAGACTTGTGGAAGAGAGGTCGAGACTTGTGGTGCAGGGCTCGAGACTTGTGGAAGAGAGGTTGAGACTTGTGGTACAGGGCTTGAGACTTGTGGAAGAGTGCTTGAGACTTGTGGAAGAGCGCTCGAGACTTGTGGAAGAGCGCTCGAGACTTGTGGAAGAGCGCTCGAGACTTGTGGAAGAGTGCTCGAGACTTGTGGAACACAAGGTGTAGCAGGAGGCGTAGAAGGAGGGGATTCAGGCTCATCTATCTCAAATGTAGGCTCTCGCACAAGTTTGGGAACACTAAGCACTGGGAATTTGAAAGTTGGAATGGGGTGGAAGGCTGGAGAACTGGGTGATGAGGTGCTTTTCCTGACCTTCTTAGCACCATCTGTTTTGACATGAGAGTCATTAGTTTTGCGTCCAGAATTACATTTTTTGCTGGGAGACTGATGTGATTTTCGTGTCTTGTCTTGGGATTCTTGTGATTTCGGCTGAGATTTGACTGCCTTTGTTGGAGAGCTGTGTAATTTATCTGAAGAACTTTCAATTTTACCCTGAGAATCACACTTGTGTGGTGATTCTGGTCTATTGACAGGAAATGCAGCAGGAAGCTTGTCTGCTTTCTTCTCATTATTACGGATGTAGTTTTCCAGATCATTCCAGATCTCGTCAACTTGGTCCGACACTTGATCAGCTATGGACTGCTCAGAAGGTTTATCCAAAGTTAAAGGTATATCCATATCAGTAACTGAAACAGTGGGAATCTCAGGAAGGGGTCGATTTGCTACTTTGCTGTAATCCAGATTTGGGCTTTCATCAGAAACAGTTCCTATGTTCTGGTTAACTGTCAAATCTGTTTTGGGTGATTGCGCATTATCCTGTTGAGCTGCTTGTTTATTTCCTCTTCCTGTCTCAGTGACAGAAGGTGGCAGTTCACGGAACACAATGGTATCGTAAACATTTTCTTCTTCCTCTGGTGTCTGCACATCAGCAGATTCAAATGGTGCCCCCTCTTGGCCTGAGGACCTGTTGCTTTCAGATGAACTCTCCATTTCAACTGGAGAAACTAAGATTTGTGGAGGTACAACTGGTTTGACCTCTGAAGAGGACTGATTAACCTCCAGATCCTTCCGAATCAGTCCCATAGCCTGCAGTTCTTCATAGCTAATATTATCATAAACATTCTCAATATCATCAATCGTTAGCTGTTCTGCTGAGGAAGATCCAGATATCTCATTACTTGATGACTCCGTATTATTGTGCACTTCCTCTTTTAGGATAGCCCTCTTTGTAGGACTTTGTCGCTCGCTTTGTTGTTCTCCAACACTACTTGCCCTGCGTAACACTTTACCTCTGTTGGCTGGGAGGTCTAACTGTGCCGACTGTGCCTGTTCAACATGCCAGCTGCACGGTCGTCCAGGACGATCATCAACTGTGTCATGATCGCTTTCTGCATCATGCCCACTTGCATTGTTCTCAGTGGGCACAAACATCTGATAAATATCTTCATCATCATCGATTTGGACAGTCTTTTGACGAGTAGGGAACATGGCACGACGCACTCTGTGGTCTGCCCATATGTTCGGGACAGAATGCCCACTGCTTGTGCCCAGCAACTGGGAAAAGTGATCACCTGCCCGTGTTTCAGGAGGACAGGTCACCCGTAAGATGGGTGCATGCACCGTCTCTTTCTGCAGAGACTCTTTGGCTGTCTAGGAAAGAAGAACCAGAGATTAGTATGTTTTAGCACGATTTTTTATTTTGTGTGGTTCTTGGTTGCATTTATGTCACCTGTAGATCAATATGGTCAAGGCTGTGGTTCTTCCATTGGTCGATGCTGTCCACTGACACCTGGGCATTTAGCCTTTTCCTGCTACTCTTTCCAGGGACACGTAGCTTACCTACAGAACCCTAAATGTCCACAAGATTAGGGCTAGATTTCTAGTAACACCTTCCAAAAAAAGGGAGTGGGGATTTCAAAGCCATTGATCATCCTACAACATCACATTTAAAATTAGAATATTACTTTTTAGACAATTGGTCCAGATCACTTAGGGGGTAAATTATAAACAAGCTGTATTTACTCTTTATGAACATTATATTTTTTTAAGATATTGAAGCTACAAATAATTCACCAGTTTTGAGGGTTGAAGGTTACAGGTCAAAATAGGACTCACCAGTCCACTGTCATCTTCGTCATCAGCATCTTGTGGATGTAACCCTTCGTCAAGGTCACTGTGGTCACCATGGTCACCAGGGTCTAGTGATTCCTGTGATTGGCTGACAAGGCTGCGAGATCGACCAATGGTGCCGAGATGGACTACAGGAGACAGAAGGGTTGCTCCAAAACTGCTTCGCTATAAGGGATCCAGGAAAAAAGATAATTAATTACTTTCTTTGTTTCATTTCGATCATTTTATTATACTTTTTGCCAATTGCTTGAGTTATATGGTTTTATGTGCATTTCAAAAAAAGAACATACCTTCTGTATATCTGGACTGGATACTGTTTAAAAAAATTAGAACATAGAATTACCTTAAAAACATATCAGATGCCAAGATACCATTATTAAGGTCATTCATAAGCTTTACATGTTTCACATTTGGAGTCCTACTTACTTGCATGTTTGTTTTTGAGGAGTTTGGACAAGGGTTCTGGGAAAAGAGGTAAAGGATGAAAGTAATTTAGAGTATAATGGAAAGAAAGATGGTTATTCAACTTCCTGTGAATCATACCTGTCTTCCTGCGCGTTCTTCTGGGGGAAGGACCTTCCTTCAGGTTAATTCTGTTCTGGCCCTCAGGGCTACACTGGTCTACAGGGATTCAAGGTGAACAAACATGACACTAAAAAAAGAATCCATCCAAATTTATGAACATCCAATTACAATTTTGACCAAAGGAACCCCAATGGAAGGTCAGTTCTCTGAAGTTTGTCTATAGCACTGGTGCCAGATAAGTAACGATACAGGTACAACTACAGAAATATTACAATAGTAGGAATATTCAAGGTTATACTTACGCACATCCATTTCCAGAATGGCCTGTTTGGCCTGCAGAAAGGCATAACATCCGGTTACTTTTAATTTCTTCCCAGTTACAGGGTCAAAGTGTTTCTCTGTTAAAAATACTCATTGGTCTAATGCTAAGATTAGTCTGTAGCCTGGAAACTGGCCCCTGTGATGTGGTTTTGAGGGCATGATGTACTTTTTTTTTTTTAAGTTTTAGAGGACATCATTTACATCAGGGGACAACTTCATTTAGAAAAGCTTCTTTTGAAGCCCTAAATTTATTTCAGGAATCAGGTCACATCAACTGGGTGAGCAGTGAGAAGTGAAAAGATCTGCACCAATACCATGTTAATGACACCTTTGCCCAAATTCTCAACAAATTACAGTAAGGTTCTGAACTAATGACTGGAAGGTTATGTGATTAAGTCCCAGGGCTGCTTGAATGCCACTGTCCTTGCACAAGGTCTTTAACTGCTCAACTTTGTCATACTTTGAATGTAGGTCAATTTTTGAATGCCAGATACAAGACAAAAATAATTATAATTTTATATTGTTAAATATAGTTGAAATACCAGCAAAAGTGGTAAGTTAAATGTGTTATTACATCAAATCATGGTGAAAAGGAGGTAAAAAGTAACAAAATATAATTATATTGTCCTTGTACTTAAGTTTTGACTTTTACTTACTTTTAAAAGAAAGTTACTTTCTTTTTATTTGCTACATTTCTCAATAAATCAAATACTTGTGAAAGTACAAGCTATATTTTTAGAATCATACAGCTTCAAGAAGTTGATCTGTAATATATCTGTTGATACACAGACTTAGTGTTTATAACAGCCATTTGTATTTGTTTTGTGACAGCTAGTTATTAGCACTGAGCTAGTGTGTATAAATAGAGCTATTTTCATGCTAGCTAACGTTTCAGAGTTTAGGAATAAAGCTATTAGTTAGTCCTACAAATGTCTTCCTACTTTCAACTGCGATTGTGTGTTGTGTGTCCTGACCTTGGCTGGGATTTTTGCCGGATGGTTCTCGAGAATGAGCCTCTTCAGGTGCTGGATCCATGTTCGCTTGTCCTGTTGAGACTTGGCCTACAAACAGAAGGTAAATGGCATTCATATGAACCTTTAGAATAGTTTATCTTGGACATGTACAGTATGTAATATAAAAAGTGACCTTACTCCATATATTATATTTGACATACAAGGAATGAATGAAGAAATTCAGTGCTAAGACAACATAAATATATATTTTTAAAAAGTTAAAAGTTTAAATTAATTGATAATTATAATATAATTATGTAAAAATCATTGTTATAATTATTGACAAATAAAATTACTAATTTATATAGTTATTAATTAAAAACTTAAGTCAAAATTTAATTAATTAAAATGAATAAATTAAAATTGAATGCATTTTACTTTCAAATTAACATTCATTTATTGCTTAGGGATGTGCGATACACTTTAATATAACTATGTACTGAGATTTATAAACTCAATTACGTTAGTTTAGGTCACATTTACAAATCTAAGATTTGTGTGTATGTAATTCATAAAATTACTGAAAATTAAGGAATCAGTGATTTCTGACACAAAAATAACTCCATGACCTGCAAATGGAACACACCCAGCAAGGCAACCAAAACCAGATGTTTTTTTTTTTTACAAACTTGTAATAAGCATTTCAGAATGACAAATTTAAAGCCATGCTCATATCAGTTTTGTAATGTGACAGAGTTCACACTCAATGATATTTTTAAGCTGTCAAGTTGCAACCTGCAGACCAGCTGTAACAGAGCTGACCTTGGGGTTGGTTTTTGCATGCGCACACCCACCCACAGGCATGTTGGGGCTCCTGTGTACTGGGTGTGGTGTTACTGGGCCAAAGTTCAAGGGCCATCCATCAAAACACCTCCCTAAGGCAGGACATTCCATTGTGTGTGTGTGTGTGTGTGTGTGTGTACCTGCACAGTGTGCTGCAGTTTGGGGTTCTTATAGTGGAACACACTGAAGCTCAGCGGCTCCTTAGGAATGACCTCAACCAGCATCAGATTACAGCACTGCAAAGAGACAGACATAACATCATTCAAGATCTACATCTAAAATATACAGAAGTGTGAGTGTGTGTCTTACCAGTATGTGTGCTTTGTAGGCATAGGTCTCCTCTCGTTTCTTGGTAATGAGGAGGAGTTTGTCAAAGAGGAAGAGCGTTCTCTCATTCTTGACCCTCTGGACCCGGAACGTTCCCTCCAAAACCAGCTCACCGTAACCAATCAGATCAGGACCCTGCCAGTTTGTCAACAAACTCTGGATCTCCTGATGGAGAGGGAGGAACACGGACAGAGAGAGAGAGAGAGAGAGAGAGAGAGAGTGTGTGTGTGTGTGTGTGTGTGTGTGTGACAATTTTTACCACAAATTTCACACCCCAAGTGTTTTATTCACATCACTAAAGTCCATATTCTTGCTTCCATTACAGCAGCTACAAACAGGTGTTCCCTCACCAGCCTCAGGTTTTGTCTCTTGATGTTAATAAGACAAAAAACACAGTGTGTGTGTGTGTGTGTGTGTTACCTGCAGTCTGACGGTGTTCTCGTGTTTCCTCTTCATATCGTTGATGTGCCAGGCGACCCTCTGCATGGTGTCAATAGCCTCCTGAACCACGGCATGTCTCTCAGAGTCCTTCTCCAGGTGCGTGGCGATCTCCTACACATGACACAAACTTAATAGGATTAATAGGTCTGAATTCAACAGACACATTATGCTGGTTAAGGTTATGAGAACACTGTTGCTAGGAAACAGACACTCAGCCTAAACTAGCTACAGACTGAGCTCGGTAGCATGTGGCAGTTAAATCCTTTATAAATTCAGACTGAAACTGGAAATGAGACAGAACCATTCGGAATAACAACATTTTCCTCAGATACGTTGTTAAATTAAAAGAAAAGCACACACAACAGAGAAAATTACACCAAGCGTTAACATGCTAACCAAATTCCATACTGACTGCCATTTTAAGAAACGTGAAACATTGTGTCATGACTCATGAATTCACAAAGTATATTTTCATATTTTTTAATATTTGAACATTTTTGTAACTTGACTAAAGATAATTCAAAATGCTAAAGGAAAACAGCTAGCTAGCTAATAGTTAGGTAAAATAAGGGATTAAAAATGAATCAGGTGATTAACATTACACCAAAGGATCATCACAGGACTGGCTAAACATAAACTACCCTACTAACTTGCTACTATCCAGTGTTCTCGCCAGTTTAGGTTATCAGGGTGCCATACCCTGCCCTCCAAAACTTGCACCTGCCCTCAAATACTAACACCATGCCCAAATTTATATGAAGCCTACTCATATAATAAAGTGCGTTTTAACGAGTACTAACGAATGATGCTGACTTCCAGTGGAATTAACGCATGTTGACCAATCACAGCACACTATTAGCGTTGGTCATAGCCATGGCCTAAAGTTTAGAAAAGCAGCTTTGGGACCAAAAGGTCACAAGTTCAATTCCCTAGACCAGCAAGAATGGCTGAAGTGTCCTTGAGCAAGGCACATAACCCCTAACTACTTCCCAGGCTGCCCGCTGCTGTGGGTATGTCAGGGTCTCGTTTTATGACACTCTGGACAAGAGTGTCTGCTAAATGCCTGTAATGTATTGCTTTGCTGACCATTTTGTTTTCTTAGCAGAACCCCCTGCTATTAAAAAAATACTGTGGGATTATATGCAAACACATTTTATGGAAAATGTTTACAACAATTTCAGTTTTTCCTTCACAAATTTCCAAGATGATATGAAAGTGGGAAAAAATAAAACTTGAGACCTTGTGGTTTTGGCGGGATTCCCTGTCGCACGCATGCATCCAAGTCACTAACAAAATTAGTTTCAAATGTTTTTTGCTACTTTTTGTTTTCATACTTCAGCTTGCTACTAAAATACTTCTAGTATCTTGCTTTCTTACAATCACAACGATTCAACAGAATAAAAGTCCATAACCATTTTGGAAATGCTTGAGGAAGAGTCAGCACTGACGCATCCTTTATCATCTTTCAAACTTTTCCCTTAAATTAGTTTAATGTATTTAAAAATTTTTGCACAAATCGACTAATTATTTGAATGTAGAAACCTGTCGGTGGACTTATCAAACCTGTCTGTCTTTGCTATAATGTCAGCATTCAGCATGGTGCATTTTTCTTTAATAATATTCTATTAATCAGGATAGTAATGTTAAATGGAATACAGTTACACTGGGCCTGGTACAAACCGAGATGTTCATTGACAGCAAGGTCTACATTCAGGATTAGTTAGTTTTTTATATAAACTGGTCTGCACTGCTCTGTGAAATCTTATATTCACCCTGTTTAGAATAAACAATTCAGGTTATTAAATTTATTCTCAGCAGGTCTGCAGCTGAGTTCAGGGATCCGTTTGAAAGCAATAAAACTGACAGCAACAAATAGAACAGTAGAGAAATTACATTCTTGAATGTACACATTGTGCAAAACTGTTGCAGAGACAAAATGCCTTTTGTTAGGATTATTAGTCAACTC
>JAPEKM010000005.1:29960379-29970915 GCA_027575975.1 Cathorops multiradiatus
CACACCTCTGGAAAAAATTTCAGAGCAATCCGTTCATAACTTTTTCCATAATGTTGCTAACAGACAAACAAACAAACATACCAATGCTACCGAAAACATAACCTCCTTGGCGGAGGTAAAAAACACTTTGTCAGCATCCAAACCCTGTCGTAGCCTATTTTCTTTAAGCATTAGTGGTATACCTACCCAGCTGATAGCAGCATCGTGTGGTCTCATGCCAGAATGCACTCCTACTCACTGATGAGAGGTGACTTGTCATTCATTGAGAGCGTCTGCGATCAGCCAATCACAGGCCATGTTACAACATAATGTATTCGCCCAGTTTAAAATTTAGAAGAAAATTAGAAATACATTATACCCATATCTTTGCAATTTTTCATGGGTCATCCGGTTTGATGCTTTTAAAATACAGACAGACACATATGAATTATTTTTTATCGTCCATCCGGTCCGATGCTTTTGAAATACAGATGGACAAATGCAAAAATTACTGGTCAATATCCGCCAGTCCAGCCTTATTTCCCACAGACACTGTTATGTCAATACACGAAGTTCCCACACCCTGTTGAAATCCAACAGAACTTGCCCAGCTTCCTTTTCACTGCATTCATGTCACAAGCGAAAAAACCTAAGCTAGGACCTACTATTAAATATATATTTATACCATAAACTCTTCAGCTCAATCCCACATAATGATTTATTTTATTTTTTTAAAACCTTATTAATTAAATAAAAAGCAATGGGCATATCTTGGTATCTGCACTACTAAAACTTTTTAATAAATCCACACCAGTGTACCACCGGCAGATAGAAGTGGCTGATATTGAAAAATCCTATCAGTGGCTGGATACAGCTGGACTGGAAGCCAGCACAGAGGCACTAATCATAGCTGAACAGGAACATGCCCTAAGCACAAGATCGATAGAGGCTGGGGTCTACTACACAAGGCAGGACCTTAAGTGCAGACTATGCAAAGGTACCCCTGAGACAATCCAGGACATAACAGCAGGGTGTAAGATCCTAGCAGGAAGAACATACATGGAATGCCATAACCAAGTGGCTGGCACAGTGTACAGAAATATCTGTGCCGAGTATGGACTGGAAGTCCTAATGTCAAAGTGGGACACACCTCCGAAGGTGGTTGAGAATGACCAAGCCAAGATGCTGTGGGACTTCCAGATACAGACAAACAAACTGGTAATGGCTAAGCAACCAGGCATGGTAGTGGTGGACAAACGGGAGAACAAGGCTGTGGTGACAGATGTGGCAATACCAAGTGACAATAACATCAGGATAAAGGACTGAAAGAAGAGGTAGAAAAGATGTGGAAGATGAAGACAACGGTGGTCCCCATGGTGATAAGATCCCTCTGTGCAGTGACCCTCAAACTGGGAAATTGGCTCCAACAAATCCCAGGAACAACATCAGAGCTCTCTGTCCAGAAAAGCACAGTCCTAGGAACAGCTAAGATACTGCACAGGACCCTCAAACTCCCAGGCCTCTGGTAGAGGACCCAAGTTTGAGGGGGAAAATACTGCCTAAAGGAGGGGCACATTTTTTAAATATATTTAATAAGCTGTTAATTGGTCCAAGCTTGGATAAACCCTTATAGATCAGTGATATTCACACTTCAAATTTTTCTGATGTGGGGTTTTTCATGTCTTTGCGGGTCAACTGGCTTGAATATCATTTCTGACTTGGTTACTTGGGAGGTCTGTAAACTTAGAAACACTAATACTGATGCTAGAAAGAGTACAAAAATACAATATTTATCCTCCCAACACTATGAAATATAATATTTATGCTAGAAACACTGCAATATAAATGTAGTTTAGTGTGCTTTCCTTTTCAATGACACAAGAAACAGATCACTAGTTAACTTTAATGTGAAAAGTAGCCGATCACAGAAAGGAATTTAGCTTCCAGTAGTAGTTAATGAAACATTCCCTGAGATGATGATGACAGGAAAGTGGACTATGCTGCATTAAACTCAGTATTAAACACAACCTTTGTATTTTGTGTTTATTAGAAATATAATGATGCTCTGATCATTAACGAGGATGCTCGCACTAAAGATGCACTGGACTACATGGACTTGTTCATCAAGGACATCTGTAACGCCAACCCAGACTCCACCGAGTGCAAGCTCATTAACTTGTATAGAAGTCAGTTACTTGAATGTACATCTTGGAGACTGTGAACATTTTCTATTTTTATGAATTATTCCTTGAACAAATTCATTACATGTGTTTACTGACATACACTGTTGTACTGATGTGCATTTAGATTAATACTTTTATAATCATATATATAATTCTGTAGTGAAGCATGAGCAACTGCACAATTTAGCCACTGAAGGACAACAAAATCCCAAACTGCAGGAGCTCAAATTCATCCTGGATGAAGAATACAGCAATAATGATGAGACTCGCACGGTGTTGTTTGTCAGGACCCGCGCCCTCGCTGATGTTAGTCCACCTCTCTGTCTGTCTGTCTCTTCAGCAGCACCAGTGCTCTGGCAGATGTCACTCCATCTGTCTGTCTCTCTGTCAGTCAGTCTGTCTGCCTATTCATCAGCATCTGTGCTCTCACTGACATCAATCCTTCTGTCTGTCTCTCTTTTCTGTGCCCTTGCTGATTTCAGGCCTCTTGTCTGTCTGCCTATGTGCTATGTGTCTATCTATATTAAAATATCTCTCAAAAATGAAAACTTGTTCTCTCTCTCTCTCTCTCTCTCTCTCTCTCAGGCTCTGAAAAAGTGGATTGAGGAGACAGATTCACTGAGGTTTCTGAAGCCTGGAGTTCTGATTGGAAAAGGAAGAAGATCACAACTGACAGGCTCAGGTATACACACACACACACACACACACACACACCTCACTATGTTGTGCTACTAAAATGCTGTGTGTGTGTGTGTGTGTGTGTGTGTGTGTGTGTGTGTGTGTGTGTGTGTGTGTGTGTGTGTGTAGGTATGACTCTGACAGGACAGAAGGGTGTGCTTGACTCCTTTAAGAGCTCTGAGTCCTCTTCCCAGAGTAAGATTCTCATCGCCACCTCCGTTGCTGATGAGGGTATCGATATCCCACAGTGCAACCTGGTGCTCATGTATGAGTACGTTGGCAATGTCGTAAAGATGGTGCAGGTTCGAGGTACTGTAGCACATGCAGGCACACACACTTATTTTATGCATATTTATAGTAGATTATATTAAAGAGTTACTGTACACTTAAATGTTTTTGAGCGGCAAATTGTATTGTGATGAAACGCATCACAATACACAACTGGTGTTAATATTGACAATACTAGGTTCAAAATCACTCAAAACACCATCTACTGGTTAAAATCACTGTGAACCTCATCAGTTGATCATTTGGTGTTTCTCTACATGATAAATTTATTAAAAAAAAGAAAGTTAATACCTTCTAACCAGAAGTGGGCAGCCCACACCCTTGAGTGGGAATTTGTGAAACTGGACTCATTTATGCTGATTGAGAGCAACTCACTGAGCCTCAGACATCCACATACCCCTCCCTGCCCCCTCTCATCCCCTTGCCTACTGTTTAGCATTTTTCAAAATTATGCAGTGGGTGGAGTTGGGCTCAGAGCTGGAGGTGAAGCTAGACATTTAAAATGCTATGAATATACTGTATATATAATGTTCTGTCACGCAGTGGCCACTAGGTGGGAGACTCGCTCTGCAGGATTTTATTAAAACACGGTTTCTTTTGTGTGTGTGTGTGTGTGTGTGTGTGTGTGTGTGTGTGTGTGTCCATCCGTCCATGCATGCGTGTATGTACAGGTCGGGGCAGAGCTCATGGCAGCAGGTGTTTTCTGATCTCCAGTAGGCAGGAGCGCATTGAAAAAGAGAAACTAAACATGGCGCGAGAGAAGTTGGTGGAGGCGGCTATTAAAAATCTGCAGGACTTACCTGACCACCTGTGTGCCAAGGTATCTCACTCCTCTCATCTGTCTCACCTGATCCCAGTTCCATAATCAGATACTCACACGTGCTCTGTGTGTGTGTGTGTGTGTGTGTAGGTGGATCGGTTCCAGAAGGAGGATGTGGCCCGGAGAGCCCATATGAACTTGAGTGCAGAGAAAACTCGGACTGAGGGCAGTTACCAGCTCCTGTGTGGAAAGTGCAAGAAGTTTGCCTGTTCCAGTGATGACCTGCGTGTACTACAGGTACCCTACACTCTAAACTTTATAATTCTACATCCTACACCCTGCACCTTAAACTCTATAATCATACACCTTAAACTCTATAATCCTACACCATAATCTATACACCCTATAATCCTACACCCTACACTTTAAACTCTATAATCCTACACCCTGAACTATAATCCTACATCCTAAGCCATACACCCTATAATCCTACACTCAAAATTCTATAATCCTACGCCATATACCCTAAACTCTATAATCATACGCCCTACACCATAATCCATACAGTCTATAATCCTACACCCTACATCATAAATTCTATAATCATACACCCTATAATCCTACATTCTACACCTTAAACTCTGCAGTCCTACACACTAAACTGTAATTCTACACCCTATCGTCATACACCCTGGTATATGTGAAGTAACTTTAATGTATGTCTTCTTCTTCTTCTTCTTCTTCTTCTTCTTTTTCTTCACTTTTTTCTTCTAAATCTTAAACACTTTGTTTTTAAACCCTAAATCCTACACTCCACACCCTAGTCATGACACTTTACACCCTTATCCCTATCCTCTACACCCCATATCCTACACTCCACACCCTAATCACTACACTTTACATCCTAATCCCGCCCCTCTCCATCCTATATCTTACACTCTACACCCTAAATCCTCTAGTATATACCCTAATCCCTACACTCTACACCATTCTCCCTAAACTCTACAGCCGGCACTCTATGCCTTAAACCCTACATTGTAAACCCTAAACTCTACGCCCTAAACCCTATACTCTACATAATACACTTTAAACCGTACACCATACACCCTAAACTTTCCACCTACACCCTAAATCATACACCCTAAACCCTATACTGGTATCCCAAGACCTCTTACACTAAACTTTAATATCTAACAACGAGGGAGACAAATAGATACATACACCGATTAATGAATTATAGAATAAAAAAATTAAATTAAACAATACTAAATGAAAATGTGCTGAGGCATAAACTCTAAATGAATTACTGAATGAATGTTTCAGGAATCTCACCACATCGTGCTGGATCACGCCATATTCAAGCGCTGTCTCACTAAACCTCACAGTAAAATCAAGACCTTCAACAACATCACCAAAAAGGATAAGATGTTTTGTTCTGATTGTAACTGTGACTGGGGCATCATTGCCTCCTACATGAATATACAGGTACACACACACACACACAGGCTTTCACTTTATCACATATCGACACTTTGTTTGTCTTCATCTTTCACCTGTTCAAATAATAATAAACAACACTATGATCAGGAATTAATACTGCAATCATGACTACGCTTGCAACTGACTCAATGAATTGAGCTGTAACAGCATGATGCAGTCAGATATATGTGCCGTATCTCATTAGCAACAGACACAGCTAACTTCCTGATTCTTGAACAATGATTCAGCAAGCTAGCGTAAAACTCTTTAATGTCCTTTATACAGACAATATAAAGATCCAGTTACTGAAGAGAGCACATAGAATTGTCGGTAGCATTGATATTTACCTCAGACATGTTGCGAGATTACTAAAAAAGGCTTGATTTGACTACAGTTGCACTCTAACTGAGCTGTATCATTATGCCTGGTACACACTAGAGGATTTTCATATCTTAACTGATTTTAAAAATGTAGGGGACCACAATGAAAGATTTAACTGATTTTTAACATATCAATCATAAGAACACACACACCAGGCGATTCAGTCAAGATGCAGGACCACACACTTGGTGATTATTCTAAAGTGATTTCAGAGTGGCAAGTCCAGGGATGAATTGGGATCTCACTGAAATACGCCTGATCAGATGTGACCTCAGAGCAAAACAAACCAGTGGATCAGTGTCATCAGATGGTTGCACTTGTATTTTGCACTGAAAAACAAAATATGAGGGAAAAAAGGGCATGAAGTCATGGCAGAGATATCTCTGATCATGGCTGAGAAGTTCAGAGCCATGAAAGGACATTGCTAAAATAAATAAATAAGTAAGTAATTTTGTAATGCTGCAAAACGTACATCTTTTTTCCAACCATGTCCCTTCTGGGGCTCCGTAGAGGAAAATAATTTTGCACCACATGTGGCGGGGAGAGTGAAACCTTTGATCATTACAAATGTAGTCATTTTAATACATTCTCCAACCTTCCACTGCCATGGAGAATTACACAACATCCGCTTCCCGGTCCGTTCACTTTCATTGGCCATTGTAGATTTCTGCTGAATGTTCCATTGCTGTTTCTTTCACACGACAGGATTTTATATTTATGATTCGAAATCAGGGAGGCTCCGATCCAGTCAATGACCTTAAGATTATGCCTGTAAATCCCTCACACTACAGGATTATTTGGGCAGATAATCAACTCCAACCAGCCTTGAATCGGGAACACCCCTGTAATTTATTAGACCCAAAATCAGCCCAATTATCCTCTCGTATGGGACGTTCATTAGCCACTAACTGAATTTCATGGACTCTGCAAAACTGAGAAACACAAGAAATCATGATCTCAAAGCTGACTGGTGGTTTCAGTGGAAGATTTCATTCAGCTCTTGCCAAAAGCCTTTTATCTAAAAAAAGAAAAAAAGGTGAACTTTAATGCTAATGGGGGATGGACATTTAATTTCATTTAACTGAATGAAAGTACACACATCAGATATTTAATCATCTAATTCTGCAATATCCAAGAAATATAAAAAAATTATAAAATTAATTTGAGTGTGTGTTTGTAGGATTTGCCGGTGGTGAAGATTGAAAGTTTCATCGTTCAGGACCAAGTGACGAAGAAACAGCAGTTTTTCAGGAAATGGCGTGACGTCACATTCCATATACGAGAGTTTGATGTGACAGAGATGTCAGTGGAGAAGCAGGAGCCAAGAACATAGAGACAAAACCGAGATTATAAACATCTGAAACTGCCAGCCTCTCTCTCTCTCATGTTAGTATTGTACGATCATATTTACTAAGACAAGTACTATTTACTGGAGTTTTAGTGATGTTTTGCAGTGGTGGGCGGGGCCAATTTGCTAGGCAAATTAATATGGACAAGATGTTTGTTTTTTATGAATTGTGAGGTTTTATGTTGAAATCACACGCAGCTGATTGGCTGAAGCACTTTACTGAGTAAAGCTTCTGCTTGTTTTATTTCTTCAAATATTTCAGAAGGCACTATGTTTGCAAAATTGTTTTGTGAAATTACAAAGTCAGTAATTATTGAACAGCTATTGGCTTTGATAATTTTCCATTAAATTAAGCCATGCCCCCAATGCAGTCCTTTGAGAGGGAAATGAAAAAAGAGCACAGATAAAGTGCGCAATTGTAACAACACCGTTTGTGACTTCTACTTTATCATTTTACGAATGTAACATTTTATCTCAAGATCATGACTTAAACTAAAACCACAATAAATTGTCAATTTTTAAACACTTTGTTTTGCTCATTCGTTTACAAAATCAGTTATCACACAAGATATGTTAAATAATTATGCAAACAATGACAAAAAAGTTAGCCTAATGGGAACAACCTTTCAAGCAAACTTGAGGAATGGTTTTAATTACATGATAGCATATATTCTTAGAATAATGTTATAATAATGCTAGCCAGCTTTTCAGAGCAGTGTTCATGTAATGCTTCGAAACAAATATATTAGTTATTATTAATCAAATACCATTAACAGTATTTAGCTACCTAGTTACAGAGGTGTTTTTCCACAGAAACCTGACACAAACTGTGTTTTTTTTTTTTGTTATCTTCATCATGTTTTACTGTTTTACTGCAGAACTTAACAAAATCCTTCAAGCATCTCAAACCTGATCACGTTCACACAGTAATAATTTCACTGCAGTAAAAACATGGATTAGCATCAGTGACACTGCATGCTGAACTGTTGCTGTTATTATTATTATTATTATTATTATTTAGTTAATGAAGTAGAAAATACTGTAGACAAATAACAAAATGTACAGCAAACTGAAACAATAGTGCTAAAATTATTTTTATAATCAGAAAATCACTCTTCTTTCATTCCTCCCTGTCTCTTACTCGCTATTTCTTTTTTTTTTCCATCTCTCCTGTAACCTTTTTAGTCTTCATTTCCCATCTCTCTCTCTCTCTCTCTCTCTCTCTCTCTCTCATTCAGCATCATTCTGCCCCTCTCATCTCTATTTCTATCCCTTCCTGTCTGTTTCCTGTCCTAATAATCTTTCCTTATTCTGTCCCTCCTTTTTCTCTCACTCCCATCACTATATTTCTCTCTCCCCATAGACCTTATTTTTTCTTTCCCAACTCTCTCAGTTCCATATCCCTTTCTCTTATTATCTGTCAATTTCTTGCCTCCATCCCTTAGTCTCTTCTTTCATTTTCCTTTTCTCACCATCATCTCACTTCATCTTTGTTTTTCCTTTGTTCTCTCTCTCTCTCTCTCACACACACACAGAGTTCTTGTTCCACTTTTTTCAATATCCTTATTCCTTTCTCACATTTAAAAAAATAATTCCCTTCTATTTTTCTTTGTCCTTCAATTCCCCATCTCTTTTCATCTTTTTTCCAGCTCTCTCGTATTCTGTTTGTAGCATTCACTTCATTTCCCTTTACATTATCCTACTGTATTTTTCTCCCCTTTTCAGTTCAATTCTCCTTCTCCCCATTTCTTTCTTGTTTTAGTCTTCTCCTGTTTCTACCCCTCTCCCATTTCTGTCTCTCTGTCCCTATTCCTTCTTTCTCTGTCCTTGTCTTTCTTTCCTTCGTTTTTCATCTTATTTCTGTCTATTTCTATTTTTCTCTCTGTTTGTCGTTAGTCTCTATTTCCCCCCTCCATTTCTCCCCCCACCCCCTCTTTTCTGAGTGAAGGCATCCTGAAGCCCCGCCCACATTCTAGAACACAGGCAGTGCATGTCATTGTAATTCATGTTGCCTGGCAACGCAGGGGTCGTCATAGAAGCGCAACAATAAGAGGATGACATGTACAGTGATGCGGCATGAAGACCGAGCTCTCCGCCATCTTCTCCTCCTGCTCCCTTCATTCTTCCTTGTGTGTGTGTTATTAAAGCTGCTCACACTCCTCACATACACACACACACGCACTGCACAATAATCACCCCATATTATATTTCACACTCACTCTGAGATGGCCCCGTCTCCACACCATCACATCACACACACACAGCACACTGCGGGCTTATCAAATCAAAATGGATTCCAGGAGATGGAGATGAAATCCATCTGTCGGCCTCAGAGAGAGAATAAAACACACAAGCCGCCATTCAGTCGCATGTGAACAACAGAGCTAGAGAGAGCGAGAGAGAGAGAGAGAATGGTAATTAAAATGGGGTGTGGTTTATCCTAACAGTCTTTTATTAATCAAGACAGTAAGGCATCACAACAGCAATGTACAAAGTCATTAAAGTCTTCAGGTCAAACCAAAACATACAGTTTTCTTTTTTTCTACCCATGCAACAGTGAAGTGTGTGATGTGTCAAGAGTCCAGAACGTCCTCTGGGGGGCATGGCTTACACCCACCTCCTCCAATCAGACACTTCTGATCTTTATCTCAAATCTGTCACAAAATGTCTAATAGTGAGAAAGAGTCCAGTGGAGACAGACAGCCATGACAGCCAATCACAGTGCTCCTCTCAGCTCCAGTTCCTGTCTTGCAGATTCACTGTGTCTCTCTTCCATACAGAGCTGAAGGGCCACTTAAAGTTGGAAGTGTTAGAGTGTTAAATATGGGGCACAGTGTCTGCACTGTTGTACTCCTGTGTGTGTGTGTGTGTGTGTGTGTGTCCATCTGTGTGTGTATACAGTCTGTGTTCTGGGATTTCCTTCTCTTAGAAGAACCAGCGGAACGTGTCTGCTGCTCCCACGGATGAGGCTCTCTGTGGACACACACACACACACACACAGAGGGTATGTTAGACACACTAGTGGTACTCACACACTCGTGAAATTAATCACATTGGTGTTCACTGTTGTGTTTTTATTACTGCCGTCATTAATGACACGGCCATCACTTCAGATTTGTCTCTTGAGACAGAGATAGAGAGAGAGAGACTGCCAAGAGAAAGAGATAGACAGAAATGAGAGACAGAAAAAAAGAAGGGAGACAGAAAAATGAACATCAGAGAAAATCTGAAAAGAAAGAAAAAAAACCCCCAGCAAGATAAAGAAAGTCAGTGGCAGAAACAGAGGGGGAAAAGAAACAGACAGGAAGAGGGAGAAAGCAATATGGATGTATATATCTTGATTCCTTTCTCCCTCTTATACAGTATATATATATAGGATTCTGTAAGTCGATTTTCTCGTGGAACAGTGCTCAATACACTGAAGTAGAGCAGTATATCTA
>JAPEKM010000005.1:34421039-34433626 GCA_027575975.1 Cathorops multiradiatus
GGGATAGGCTCCAGCTTGCCTGCAACCCTGTAGAACAGGATAAAGCGGCTAGAGATAATGAGATGAGATATTCATTCTGAATTTGATGCCTGCAACATGTTCCAAAAAAAGTTGGGACAGGAGCATGTTTACCAATGTGTTACATCACCTTATCTTTTACCAACACTCAGTAAGTGTTGAAGTTTTTAATGTAAAATTCTCTTTTATTCTTGCCTGAAATATGGCTTCAGTTGCTCAACAATCTGGGGTCTCCATTGTCATATTTTGCGCTTCATATCCCCTTTGGACACAAGAGAAAATGCTATCGAACGTCATGCTACGGAAATTCATGTGTACAATTTGCACCACACATTTTCAATGAGAGGCAAGCAGGCAGGCCAGTTTAGCACCAGCACTCATTTGCTACAAAGCCACACTATTGTACATGCAGAAAGTGGCTTCATATTGTCTTGCTGGAATAAGCAGGGACATCCCTGAAAATGACAGTATCTGAATGGCAGCATATGTTGCTCCAAAACCTGTATGTACTTTTCAGCAATAATGGTGCTTCACAGATATGCAAGTTACTCATAACATGGGAACTAACGCCCATTCCCCATACCATCACAGGTGATGGCTTTTGAACTTTGTGCTGGTAACAATCTGGATGGTCCTTCTTTAGTCCGGGGGATGCAATGCCCATGATTTCCATCAACAATTTGAAATGTGGACTTATCAGACCACAGCACATTTTCCACTTTGTATCAGTCCATTTCAGATAAGCTTGGGCCCAGAGAATTCAGCGGCATTTCTGGATGTTGATATATGGCTTTCACTTTGCATTGCAGATGAAGTGACAAACTGTGTTTACATGTCCCCCCCCACAGTAGTCCCAAGCCCATGTAGTAATATCCTTTATACAATCATGTCGTTCATGTTGGACAGGAATTGAAGGTCACAGGCGTTTCAGTGTTGATTTTTTGGCCTTACCCCTTACATGTAGAGATTTCTCTGGCTTTTCTGAATCTTTTGATATTATGGATTGTTGTTGGTGTTGCTAAATTCCTTGTAACTGTACACTGAAAAATGTTCTTAAATTGTTGTTTGCCCATGCAGTTTTTCACAAAGTGAAAGTGAACCTTGCTTCATCCTTGCTTACGAATGATTGAGTCTTTACAATTACCAATTAACCTGTACAATGTTCCAAACATGTTTTTGAGCATTTCACAACCTTCCCAATCTTTGGTTGCCCCGTTCCAACTTTTTTGGAAAGTGCTGCAGGCATTAAATTCAGAATGGATGAATGGATGGATATTTACAAAACAAAAATTATGTTTCTTGTCTTTGTATTGTATTCATTTGAATACAAATCAAAAAGGATTTGCAAACAATTGCATTCTGTTTTTATTTATGCTTTACACAGCATTCCAACTTTTTTGGAATTGGGGTTGTAGAACATACATAAAACAACTGCATCTCCTTAACATACCACAACAGGACATTAAAATTCCAGCTAGCTAATACGAGATATTGCTCAAAATACAGAATACAGAGTGCCCCAAATATACATGATCAGGCAGTATATACACATGTTGTTTAGCAAGTACCAAAGGGCAATAAATAAGACAAATACGGACAAAATAGCAAAAAATGATTGCTTAAATTCAACAGAGAAAAGCCCTTCTATACAAGACATTACAAAAATACATATAGCCATTACAAAACATTCATTATTCATGTCAAAAATATACATTCTTTAATATATCTTAGTACTATATTAGGTCCAAACGAACTTTAAATTACAGGTTGCTGGCAACAGGATAGCAGAAACTACTTCAGAAACACTACTGTTCACATCTTAAACTTATGTATAGGCCTTAAATGTAAATTAAGATTTTAGGAAAACATTTACAAGAACTGTCTTTTTCCAGGACTTGCATCCAAATAAAATTAAAAATTTCACATATTAAATAAATAACCTTTGTTTGCCAAACAAAGGATAAACTTATAAAACTGAAGAATTACATATTTCAAAACTGACCAAAAATTCAGCAGTTATTTAAAAAGAAAAAAAACTACTAAAAGTAATAAATACAATGCAACGCAAAATATTATTTTGCAGCTAAATGCCTATTGTGATACGTATTGTGTACTCAGGCTGTTGAGTTTATGATTATATTGTAATCCTTTTATTTGGGCAAGTGGCCATTTTTTAGCTTTCTATCTGACCTGCTCCCTTTAATGTTGTTATTTTCACTGACCACTCTTTTAACCCCAGCCATTGCACCACCACCCCCAATCTCTGTCTGCTGCCCTTCTTTTTGTTCCCTCTTTCCTGAAAGACGGATGTCTCGTTTATTAGCAGCAACAACACGTTTGTCAAGTGCACTTCTTGCTCCCACAGGTGGATCTTTGGGACTCTCTGCTTCAGCAGCCTTCCCATTGTGCCCTTTCCAGGCCGAAGGTTGTCTTTTGCTCTTCATACTCAGCTCCTGAGAAACGTTTTGCAGATTTCCAACAGCCTCCATTTGTTTTTGGTGGATTTTGGGGCTTACAGGACAGTGAGGTCGACCCATCGCTTTGTTTTCCAAGGCTGAAGCCCTACTTTCACTATTGCTTCTTTTGTGCATAATGCTGGGTGAAGTTTTGCGCTCCAGCAGTGGACTGAGGCGGGAATGCCGCTGGTAGGTATATGAAGAACAGCTACCATTGCACAGTGGGTAGCGTACATGGCAGTAGAGGCAGCGAGAGAGTTGGCATGATGATTGGCTGCCCAGGGATGATAGGAGAGTTAAAGGGAAAGGGCGCTGACTCTGGCGCATGCTTTTGGGGGAGCTGAGTCGAGTAGGTGGTGCAGTGTGAGGCCGATTAAGGCTGGATATTTGTGGGCCATTAGGGGCACGAACTCTAGAACGTACACTGGTTGCCGTGGGTTGGCTGCTCTCATTCTGAATGGTCTGGATCTGGCGCCACTCAAGCTGCAGTAGACGTTCCAGGAACACCTCAAGCTGGCCAACTGGTTTGGGACGCGGTGCACGTTTCCCCTCCGTGTTCAAGAAGATGGCAAGTTGCCTCAGGCTCCAGGTGTTGAAAGGTGGAGGTAGGAAATCAGGATAATTGTAGGCATCACTTTCTGTTTGTACTGGCCTGGGGCCTGGGATATGTGGATGCAGGTCCAATGAGTCAACGATTTCTGCTCTGAGATTGAGCTGAGGAGGGGTGCAGGGAGAAGGCAGCACAGGGAGCCTCTCTGAATCGGACAGGTCACTGGCACTGTCTGTGTCATCCTCTTTGTGCTCCAGGAGGTGCAGGGACCCAAGGTCTTGGACAGTCTCAGGCAAGCGGATCTGATGAGGAGCCAGCGGAAGTGATAAAGCACGCCGGCTCTTTTCTCGGGCTGCATAGTTCTGCTCAACCTGAATGCAGCATGGGGACTGGTGCTGCACCTTCTGCCTCTTCTCTTCCCATTCTGATGGAGATGGCTTGGACCTTGGATGCTTTACATCAGCATCAAACTGTGTACTATAAACATACAGAGCACATCTGAGGTTTTGGGGGGGAAACATATAGTGGTACACAAAATAGATTAATTCATTGCCGGTTTAAAAAGGAAAAAAAAGACACTCACTGGAGCATCTTGTATGTACCAGTGTTAGGGCTCTTGACGTGCTTTGTTCGGTTGCTGTGTTGGACCTTCTGATAAATCACAGTAAAGGTGAAATCATTATACATTATTTTTGCATGTTCTCTGTAAAAAGCCAAACTTACAATTTCAGCTCTGTGCATGGGCTCCATGTCCTGCCTTGAAATGACATTCTTATGCAACGAGCTTGTTTTCTTCTGAGGTTTCTGGGTTTGACTGACTTTGCTTGCTGTTTTATTGTTGCTGAAACCACAAATAAATACGAATGAGAAGAGGGTCTGTCTACGCAATCTGGTATAGGTAAAATGAAGGGCTTCATAGTCCCAATCTCAATATTCGTACCTGGTATCAATCGCAGTATTTTCTGAATTTTTCACTCGAACCTTCTCTTTAACTGGTACCTTCTTCAGGATTGTCGATGCTGTTCGTTCTTGTAGAATGGGTCCCATTGCAACAAATCCGTCAGGGTTAATGATCCCAAAAAATGTCCCATTTAAACCAGTGAACTCTTCCTGCTGTCTTCATTGCAGAATGTCACGACGCTGTAATCACTGCACGCTTGGAAACGATAAACAAAAACAACAGCAGGCTGATAAAGGTCTGAACAATTCGTCAATATTGCTGTAAATACCTTCTCCGTGGGGTATATTTGTAAATTCTACCTCCAGGTAAACATCTTCATACCAACAGCAGAGCTTAAGCGTAACTATAAAACATACCGTCAATGTATTACATTATCAGTTATCACTGAAGGCTTTTTCAGCCTTGTTTACCTTCTCCATGGACCGACAGTACTGCTGTAACGCTTTGCATGACGGGAAATGAAGTATATCGTGAAATTAAATCAAGCGTTTGGATAGTTTTGCCGAAAGACCATGACACCTGCCCGTACGAACAGAAAGTCATTACACTCTCATGGTTTATAGCCACTAAAATAAGTTTGAGATAATGTTCACAAAAGCTACTTACTGTTTTGTGTGTGTGTAAAGAACTTCATTACCCATAAAGCAGCGGTACAGAGGTCACGCATCTTCCGTGTGTGCGTGCACGTACGCGCGTGCTTGTGATAACTGATTCTGACTCTTTACAGAGTCGGATCATTTTGTCAACTCACCAATGAGAACAGACTCTTTTGACTCCCAAACTTAACCATTGGCATGTTTCTTTTTATTTCTACATGGAGACATTTTTCACAAACGAAATTGTATATTATATATTTATAATATATTAGTTATATATTTAATATTACCGTCACCGCTTGATACCCTAAACCATGACTAATTAGCTAAAAGCTAATTTTACTCAGAGGTGGACAAAGTACCCAACTTTATAACTTAAGTCAAAGTACAGATCCCGCTGGTCAAATATTACTCCGATAGTTGTCCAGTCAAATTTTTACTTCAGTTAAAGTACTTGCTTTTAAAACTACTTAAGTATTAAAAGCACGTTTTCTGTCAGTGCATTGTTGTATTATTGCCACAATGCTTACAAAACATAATGCCGTTACCAAAGACAGAAATGTGAATTCACAAAAATGAACGCATGCTGTGCCATCATGGTGGTTTAACGTTAAGCTAGCTAGTCCAGTGAAACTCCACCTGACATGCTAGCAAGTGTTTTTCAAACTCGAAATCAAATTGGGTAGCTAACGCTACTAGAAAAGAAATATTTCTACATTCTGTTTATTTGGCAAGATTATGCTAAAACATTTCTGAAAGCACTTTAGATAAGTTGACATTATTCATGTTGGCATAACTCCATGTTTACATGCTAACTAACAGTGTCCAAGTTAACTAGCTATGTGTTAGTGCTAGCCGTGGAAAAGGCGATGGCAACTTGGTGAGCAAATCCATAGAAAGTCATGTGACTAACCAGACTGCGTAGCTATTGCAATGTTATCACGAGCTCTAAAAGCACAGACAACTTCACTGCAAGCTTTCTCTTGGAATAAAACGTTTACAGACCTCAATATGCGTCCGCAGGTTGGACGGCGAGTTTTTGTTGGCCGTGATGTGGTTCGTTTTCGGCAAACAAAGCCAACATTTAAAACAAAATGAATCTTTAACTGTTTCAGAAAACTGAAAAATGGGTTCTAGCTATAGCCATGGGTGCGTGCGTTCTCCAGAAGAACCGCCTCCTTCCATTCTGCCATCAACTGATCATGTTAAATAATGCTGTGGAGAAATCATTGATCTTGATTTTATCCAGTCTATGGACATGATGTGACCCTCACGATTACTGATAGGCTGTCTCAGTGTCACCTGCGAAAAAAAACAATCATGTTTTAGAAAAGAAAAAAATATCCACTTTCAAAGCCACTTCATAGTAACGAGTAACGAGGACCTTGATAGAAATGTAGCAGAGTAAAATGTATGATATGTCTTTCATGTGAAGTTAAAGTCCTGTCATGGTCCTGGGGGCCTGCACCCCACCAGGACAAGGAGCTGTGTAACCTTGTTGAGGTGTGACAGCTTGTTCCCACCTGGTGTCTGCCTGGGTCTGTTGCATGGGAGACCTGTAACATTGGTGGGGGGGCCCTTATGACACCAGGGCTATACTAACTAGCAGTTCTGCCCAAACACCCCACCATAGCTGGTTAGGTGCTGAGTTAGCAGCCTGACCCTGTAAAAATCTCAAAATGCTATGGAAACAGCAAGTGAAAGTCAATGAAGTCATCGCAAAGAAGAAAGTGATGGATGAAATCCTGTAATGACAGACCCTAATGAAAGGCGCAAAGAAGTTAGGGCCTTGAAGTGTTGGATTCTGAGTGCCAAAAGGATAACGAAGATTGGAACCTGGAATGTTTGAACTCTATATCAAAGTGAGAAGATGGCCCTATTGCTAAGGGAATTTGACGAGTACCAGCTACATATCCTGGGAGTCAGTGAGATGAGGTGCACAGACAGTGGGAATTTATGCAACAATGGCAGGACCATCCTCTATTCAGGCCATGAAGATAAACACTGTTGTGGAGTCGGCATGGTGCTGGACAGAGAGGCCTCTAGTGTGCTCATTGGATGGAAACAAGTTAGCAATCGCATCATTACAGCACATTTTCAGTCGAGTCAAGTGAAGAAAACCATCATCCAAGTATATGCTCCAGATGAAATTGCTGATGATGGGGATGAGAAAGACAGATTCTACAAACAGCTGCAAGACACCTTCAACAACATTCCCAGCCATGACTTGAAGATCCTTATAGGTGACCTAAATGCTCAAATTGAGAATTGCAGGTTAGGTTTTGAAAGTGTAGTTGAACCTTACGGGACAGTACAGAAAACAAATGAAAATGGGGAATGCCTCCTACTGTTCTACAACATCAACAGCCTCAACATCGGCAACACTTATTTCCAAAGACCATCCACAAGAAAACCTGGAGATCGCCAGATGGGACAACCAACAATGAAACTGACTACATCTGTATCAGCCAATGCTGGAGGTCAGCATTATTTGATGTCAGAGCATACAGGTACGGGGTACATATGTTGGCTCAGACCACCACCTACTGTGTGCCAAAGTGAAGCTGTGGCTGAAGAAACTCACAAGGAAGAAGAAAGTGAAACCCTATGCAACTGAAAAGTTTAAAGGCCCTGCTGTCAGTCAACAATACCAACTAAAACTCCAAAATAGACTCCAACAGCTGCAAGAGATGGGACCTGATCCGGAAAACAAATGGGCGCTCTTCAAGGAAGTGGTCACAAAAACTGCTGATGAAACCATTGGGAGAAGGCGAGGATCACGGAAAGAACAGTGGATATGGGAACCAACCTGGAAGATTATAGATGAGAGGGAGAAGATGAAAGGTTACAGAGATAGGGCAAAAACAGAAGAAGAGAAGGAACAAACAGACAACCACAACCGAGCACTTGACTGTCAAGTAAAGAAGAGCTGCCATGCGGATAAGAGGTGTTGGTTGGAAGAAAAGGGTGCTGAAGCAGAGGAAGCAGCTAGCCAAAATGATACAAAGACATTGTATCATGTCATATGGGACCTAACTGGAACCAGGAGTAACTCAAATGTTCCTATTAAGGACAAAAATGGGAAGACTCTGGTAACAACTGAAGAACAAGATCTGCATTGGATGGAACACTTCCGAGACAATGTTAAACCAGCCAACACTAACCACCCTGTATGATTTCAAGGCAGAATAACCAACAGAGACACTGGAGGTCTGCAAGGAACCAATCAGGGAAGAGACTGCTGAAGCAAAAAAAGCAATGAAGAACAATAAGGCAGCTGGACTGGATGAAATTTCAGCAGAGATGCTAAAACATGGTGGACAGAGTACAGTGGAAATGCTGACCAAGCTGTTCAACTATTGCTGACAAAAAGAACAGGTCCCTCAGGACTGGCAAGATAGAGTGATTGTAAAACTCCCAAAGAAAGGCAACCTTTCAAACTGCAACAACTGGCATGACATCAGTTTCCTATCCATTCCTGGAAAAGTGTTCTGCACTGTACTTTTAAAATGACTGAGGCGAGCTGTCGACTACTTACCGCGAGAAGAGCAAACTGGCTTCCAAAACAACTGTTCATGCACAGAACAAATCTTTACACTTCAAAACATCATTGAGCAATGCCTTGAACATCAAAGACCACTAGTGTTAAATTTCATTAATTTCAAAAAGGCATTTGATAGTACTCACAGGGACTCTCTCTGGAAGATTGCCCTTTCATACCTTCCAAGATGCCCTTCCAAGATGTTTTGTGAACATTTTCAAGAGCCTCTATATCAACTCAAGATGTTGTGTTAGAACAGAAGAGGAAACAACAAACTTCTTCAACATCGAAACTGGTGTGAGACAAGGATGCATCCTTTCCCCATTCCTGTTCCTATTGACAGTTGGCTTTGTCCTGAAGAAGACCACAAGTGATTGCATGGAGGGAATACCATGGAGAGAGGAAGCAAGACTGGCAGACCATGACTTTACTGATGACATCGTCCTGCTGTCTGAGAATAGAGATGACCTCCAAAGCCTCACGATAAAATTTAAACAGTTCTCTGGAAAGGTAGGGCTATGTGTGAGCACGGAGAAGACAAAGGCAATGAAGGTGGACAACAACAACAACCAAGCCCCAGTCAGTATTAGTATCGACAATAGCTGCATCTAAACCGTTGACCAGTTCACCTATCTCGGCAGCACAGTAGCTAACAATGGCGAAATAGAGCCTGATGTCAACTGCAGAATTGGTAAAGCAGCTACAGTATTCAAATGAATGAACACCATTTGGACAGCAAACACCATAGACTGTGGCACAAAACTACGACTCTACAACAGCATAATTATCCCCACAGGTATCTATGCCAGTGAGACCTGGAAGTATACAGCAAGTGTAAGAAAAAAGCTGGATGTCTTTCACCAAAGAAGCCTATGGAAGATCCTAAAAGTGAGATGGCAGGACTATGTTACAAATGAGGAAATATTGCGAAGGGCCAGATCATGACCTTTGAGTGAAACTATTGCCGAAAGAAGACTATGACTCACAGGTCACATCTTATGCCTGCCAGACCACTGCCATGCAAAAACAGCCATAACATGGACACCGCCAGTCAGCAAGAGAAGGAGGGGAAGGCCAAAGATCACATGGAGGAGGACTTTCCAGGAGGACCTAAAGAGAATGAACATCCCCTGGGAGAAGGCTGATGAAGCTGCGGCTGACAAATCCACGTGGCGGAAACTTGCCAGTAGGCACAGGAGGAGCTAAGTCTAAGTAAGTAAACCTTATGAAATCAGCGTGACCGCAGTGCATGATGGTATATATTGCTTGGTTAGTGACCATCGGTTGTACACCACTTTTCATGGTGCATTGTGGGATACTCTGAGTCCACTATATAGGATGCAATAATTTTCACTAGACATTCTGACAGCACTACAAAATGGAAAATTCACTGTATAGTCCACTATATAGTGAGTAGTGAGTGATTTCGGACACGGCACCTAAAACAGAGATTTTTGGAAATGCTCCTGGCCTTGTTTTAGGTCAAATACTCCAAGATAGCATTTTAGTGTCAGCGGGCAAAAACAGAAACATTTGGAAACGATGACGCAGGCATCCACGCTCGCTTCCTGATCGGGGCTTATCGGTCAGGACGTATCCTTCCCTGATTTATCACGGTCCTCTCATGTGACTTTTTCCTGGAAGAAAATACTGTAAACAACATCAGATGTGTATGACATATGCCTGTTCTGTGTACGTGAATGCTCATGTGATATGCATTTTCAGGTGTGTTAGTATGTACGGAGAGTATTTCTGATACAGAGCTAGAACGTTCATCTGGACGGAGATCATTTTCATTTAAAAATGCTGTTTTAAAACTAAACGTATTAGTGTGGATGTAGCCCTAGCCTACGTATCAGTCTGCTCCTTAATGGATTTCTGAATGAAAGGATAACAAGGCTATAGAAATAACCATCAGTTGGCCTACTCATAAATCCTTCTTTCGACACCTGTCACCCGCAGACAGAAGCAGGAAGTCAGTGTTTTCACTCATTTAATGCAGTGTTTAAACAATCCAAATTTTGACGTTTGTATGAATATTAATAGGGGGGCATGGTGGCGTAGTGGTTAGCACTGTCACCTCACAGCAAGAAGGTCCTGGGTTCGAGCCCAGTGGCTGACAGGGGCCTTTCTGTGTAGAGTTTGCATGTTCTCCCCGTGTCTGTGTGGGTTTCCTGCGGGTGCTCCGGTTTCCCCCACAGTCCAGCTTGCCCATGACTCTGCACAGGATAAGCGGATAATGGATGGATGAATATTAATTTATTTGTTGCACTGATACGGAACGAGTACCATTACTGTTCTGCCATGCCAGGTACTGTACCGCTACATTAGTGGCATTTAGCAGATGCCACTATCCAGATAAGATCTAGATAAGATTATAATCTTATCCAGAGTGACATACAACACACCCAGAGCAGCCTGGGGAGCAGTTGGGCATTAGGTGCCTTGCTCAAGGGCATTTCAGCCATTCCTGCTGGTTCAGGGAATTGAACCAGTGACCTTTTGGTCCCAAAGCTGCTTCTTGAACCATTATGCAATGACTTCTCTATACTAAACTGAAAATTTTGGTACCGGTATCTATTATAATCTTATCCAGAGCGACATGGAACACACCCAGAGCATCATGGGGAGCAGTTGGGGGTTAAGTGCCTTGCTCAAGGGCATTTCAGCCATTCCTGCTGGTCCAAGGAACTGGTATCCTTTTGGTGCCAACACTGCTTCTCTAACCATTATGCAATGGCTTCCCCATACTGAACTGAAAATTTTGGTACCGAACCATCCCTAACACACACACACACACACACACACACACACACACACACACACACACACACACACACACACACTCTTACTTACTTACTCTCCACTCTTCTCTCCCCTTACAATACATCAATTTGTTTCATGAGCAAAGGATTGTAACTGTACCTCTTAGGACACAGATGCTTGTCCTGTCCTCAAGGGTACTTTTGTATTTTGTACCTTTATTTTACCTGGGAAAGTACATTTAGTGCCAAGACAGCTACGTCTGTGGTCTGATTTAGGCTTCTTTGGTTTTGCACTGAAGTTACAAAGCTTACAACCTGTGAATATAACCTTATGAACATGAACACGCTGGAGGTCTTTCAGCTTTGGACAGCTAATCTTAAATCTAATAATATTGTTTCTTGTGATATTTGCTGGTGTCTTGGCCATTGAGTGTTTACTTCAGTGCGGTGTACGGTGTCTTGCAGGCCCGAAGCCAGTTTAAAAGCCGCTCCACTGCCAACAACGTGGTTATCCTGGTGCCTGTGCCTAGTGACGCTGACTCCCCCAAATTTAAGACCAGCACAGGCCATGCCAAGTGGGTACCTGAGAAGAGTGCTGTCGAGTGGACCATCAAATCCTTCCCTGTGAGTGACACTTTTCCCTCACTTTAACCATCTTATGTGCATTGATCACCCAGGGCGCCTAATATATCTGATCTAAATCACTTTTTTTATATTTGCAAAGACCATTCACTTTCCACACTCATTTTGTCATGCGATTCTGAGCAAAATGACTTGAACATCAACTGAACGTCAAGTAAATGTGTTTAAAAGCTGGAATTTTGACATCATCATCATGTATAAGGAATGGCGCAGGTAGTGCTCATCTCCAAAAGAGCTCAGCTTCTGCATAACGCTGCATCAGCAACTGTTTGAAAAGTGGTTGGCTTCATGTTTCTTGGAGGAAATACCTCAGCCTTTGTTATAAGAGACAGTGCTTTTGTGTGAAAACGGAGATTCAGCTCATGAGTAACAATTAGCAACGGCTAACCTCGGAGGAATAGGATATTTTTTTTATTAAATAATTAAATAAAAAGAAAAGGGCATGCAATGTTAGAAATATACTGGGATTTTTTTTGTAGCATTATGTGATTTTTTTTTGCCAAATATTTTAACCTGAACTTTGTCATAAAGTTTAGTGTAGCAAGTTTTACTGTAATTCATTCGAGATCAAACAGGAAACAAGCAAAATAAGTAAAAACAAATAAGTAAATATGGACATACACACTTTATAGATATGAGTGTTTTACTGCAAAATGCACCACTCGTATTTTTCATACGAGCTACATCAGGGACATGGACAGGGGCGTATCAGACGGGGGGGATGAGTACGATGCATCCCCCTCACTTTTATTGGAAGGCCATTCCATCCCCCCCACTTTTGTCCGTCAAATCCTCACAAAAATCAACTTTTGTAATAAAAATAGTAAACGTTCGCCTGTTGTATGCAATTAAAAATGGTTGCTGTCATTGCATCACTCTGTATCAAATTATCACTCTGTAAATCCCAGCGCTACACTTGACGTTACGTAGCCTAAACAGCTTGCGCAGCCTGCAGAAAGCGCTGGCAGCCAGCGGTGCTCCCGACTGCTGAGAGCTCAGCGCGGTCATTCAAGCAGTTTCTCACAGATTGCTGTGCCTAGCTGTTCGTGGTGCTGCAT
>JAPEKM010000005.1:34497716-34508746 GCA_027575975.1 Cathorops multiradiatus
GACCAGAGTTCGGTGGTTTGTATTCAGACCATCCCAAAAGGTCCGAACCAAAGGAAATCTGGTCTGTTTGGTCGTTTAGTCCGGACCAAACAGGGTAGGTGTGAATATGCCCTAAAAGTAAGACTTCCATTTTTCAATGTATTTTCAGATGCATTTGATGAAGAAAGACATGAAATCTGTTCAGGATCACTTATTCAGGCAGATGGTGGGTGAAAGTATTACTTCAGAATTTCTGTTCGTTAAAAACATAGTATTTATTCTTGTCAAACTAAAATGCTTTGCTCTCTTTGGAGCATGAGGAAGAATTGCAGAGTGTACGTAGAGGACTACAGACCTTGTTCCTTTCAGATGCCCCCATGTTTTTACAATAGAAGCCAACTGGAGGACTTGGTTACAAGTAAAGTTCAAGATGTTTTAAAAGCATGTTCTTATTTTTCAGCAATATAGGTTCAATATTAATTTTAAATCACAATGTTATTTAAAATGTTTAGTATTTATTACTTTGATTTTGTATTTTAATTGTTATAGTCCTGTTGGACAGAGTTGTAGTTTTAGCTCTCTGAAACAGTGATTTTAAATACTAATAATGAATAGCTGTAGAAAAAAATCTTATGAAAGAGACAGTTATAAAAAACATATAAAATGTATAAAAATTTATTCATGAATAAATGTTACCCCTGACACTTACATTCAGTCCCCAAAGCTATGTTTACTGGTCAGTTACTAAATAAAACAACAAAACATATATTCACAGCAGTAATGCATGACAGGAATGGGAACCTCCTTGTCTTTTTTTCACTACAGATCAAAATATTAGCCAGTGCCTTTGGTGCAATCTCCAGCTTTATTCTGAATCGATATCTAATGTCATTATTACTACACTGCAGTATGGACAATGAGTTCATAGGTTGTGTGTAAATTGATGGATTTCTGGATGCTTAGTTAGTTATTTTGGGACAGTAGAATAATAAATGCTGATTGAGTGCTTATGTTTCCCTTACTGCTTCCTGACAGCTTAGAGTAGAATGGGTTTTTCAAGAGTTCATTGGATAGTTAATTCTTACTTTCTAAAGGGTTTATACTCAAAGCAGGGGTGTCAAATCTCCATTCTTTGCATCAACCATTACCATAAAACGCAATTTGTCATCCATCCACTAGGTGGTGATGACCTATTTCAAGTACAGTAAACAGCTAGCCATTGATGACTAAAGAAAGATCGCGAATTAGCTTCTTGTTGTCAAGTGTCAAGATGCTGTCAAAGAAAAGGAAAGTTGATGGAGTTGAAGCTTTCAGGAAAAGTGGACAAAAGCCTACTTGTAGGAAGTTAAGAGTAAGCCAGTTTGTTTAGTTTGCTCACAGTTCTGTTCACTGAAACTGTCTTTCTCTCTCTCTCTCTCTCACACACACACACACACACCCTAGGGTATTATCTAGAAATTGAGAGAAGGGTGTCTGATGGCTCAATGAAGAACTTCTTGGGGGGGTCCAGAGGTATGCTGTCCTGGGAAAAATTGAAATATTTAAGCAAATTTGGGGCCCTCTGGTGCAATCTTGGCATGATAAAGCAGTTGAGAGAAGCTCTTAAAATAAGGTGGTTTTAGGTCGTGAATTTCTGAAAAAGGAATCAGTCAGCTCAAATTATTTCAAGAAAATTCTTTATTTTATGCCATTTTATAGCACATGTAGCCTTTGTACCTAATTTTGCAATGCTCAGTCCTGATTAGCATGGTGTGGTAAATTGGTAATGGCTCTTTCAACCACAGAAGCTCACCTATACATGTACATATTGAGCGTATGTAAATATTAAACAGGGTTCTCCAAAAAAATCTGAAGTAACCAGCTAAAAAAAAGTAGTAGGCGGCTAATGCTGGGGGGGCATCTGTGGGCAAGCCCCACAGAAATTTTTGAAATTTATTTGCTTTCTGGTGCACTCTCTGCTAATAAATTATTGACCATTTCCCTGTAAAATACTTGCGAAATAAGTATGAAATTTCCCTCCAGATGTGTGTGCCTGGCTTTCTCAGTTTCCCTCTGTAGTATGCTGCCTGGCTCTGTAACATAACTACATATACTACAGCGTGATCCAGTCAGCTACTCGGAGCGTGAGAATCAATCAAGAAATATGGTGTTGTTTCCAGTCATGACCTGAATCGAAAACAATTTTGTAGTGAAATAATTGGATTTGCAGCAAATTATGGGCAGTGGAGATGATGTAAATCATTTGAACATTGAAAGGTAAGCTTTTTTTTTTCTGGGCTCGAGTAGCCGGTGCAGACCATCTGTGTAGCCGGAGAAAACCGCCGGTTGCCTGCGCTTCTGGACATTTCTGATTTAGAGATTTCATACACGCCTCAGATGAGGTTACATGAAAAGTTCTGCAACTTCCTCAAATGGGAAGTCTTCAGTGGCTGTCTTGGCATAACATAGACGAATAAGGCGGTCCAGTTTACAGATGCTAAGTTGGTTGCACAGGCCAACCTTTATTCTGTTGCAACCTGGCTGTAGTTTGAAGCAAGGACTATGGTTGGTTACCGTGCAGCATGCTGGCCAATGGGAGCGTGCTATTGGTTCGGAGCAGCAAATCACATCCCACTTCAGACATAAGGGAGAGCAAACATTGTACCAGAGAGTCATACATGTGGGATGCAGATTTATTGTGCTGTTTGGGGTCCCCACTTGTCTACTGGCGTTTATTTTGATCTGCCAGTGCAACTAACATTGCTCGTTTTTGTTTCATCATAATTTTTTCTAATGGGAATTTTGAAGGCTGTCGTTGCAGAAAATTACCCGTCGACTTCTAGTATTGGCCGTTGAAAAGACAGCTCGACAGGTCTCTAGATAATACGGCGACGTGCGCACGTTTTACTGCCACATAGTTTTTGAATGGTGAGAACAGGCAGGTTCTTGTATTGAAAGGAAATTGTTGACTGCACTTATTTTCGTTAATGTTGATAATTCTACTGTATGTTACATGTTAAAAACATCAAACAAAACACACTGGAATATACTTGAATCTATCGGGAATGAATGAATGGGAAATGTATGGAAGTTAAACTTTGCAGTTGTCCCTATTGAAACCAAATTGTTACGTTTTTACTGCCATATTGGTGGTGACAGGCAAGTTTATAGCCTATTGACATATCCAATGTAAATTATTGACTGCACTCATTTTGATTAACAACTGTTTGAGAAGAATTCTGAAGATAAGACAGACAGAGTAACAAACGAAGATCTTTGGGAACGATCAAGTCAGGAATCCATTCAAATATAAATCAGTTGATGTAAATGGAGATGGATTGGCCACACCTTGAGGAAACATTCAGACAGTGTTACAAGGTAAGCTTTAAAATGGAATCCCCAGGGCAAGTGGAAAAGAGGACGCCCCAAAAACACCCGGAGGCGTGATGTAGAGGCTATGATGAAGAGCTGGGGCCACACCTGGAACACACTTGAGAGGCTAGCCCAAAACAGGACAAGATGGAGGAGGAAGCAAGTACTCATTTTTTTTATGTTTTGATGTTAAAAGCTATCAAGCAAAAAGTTGGACATGTACTGAAATGGAATCAAATGAATTGAATGGGAAATTAGCCTAGTAGTTGTTTTACTGATTCCCAATGAAAGGGTTCAAAACCTCTTGAATAAACTAATCATTTTGCCATGCAGATTTCATGATTGCTCTTTTTAAATGGATGTTCAGTGATTATTTGGCCCTTGATGACTTTTTTTTAATTTAATATTTATTGAGGATGCCAACATCAGAGTGATTTACAGAAGGGTCCTTGAAATAATAAATAACAAAAATTAAATATAAACTATAAAAGTAATGCAAAATAAAATATGAAAAACACAATTTAATAAAGTGGTTTACATCAACCCATGAATAATGAATGAATGAACTTAGAAATTTGGTGATGTGGCCCTTGGTGAAAATGAGTTTGACACCCCTGGCTTAAAGCCTTCTATAAAGGGAAAGTTATTACAGCATTCTACAAAGAACCTCAAGGCTCTTCCAGAGGGAAAAGTCAACAAATCCTTTTGAGTTCTAAATTTAACCCTTTTTTTTCTGTATATGAAATTTTCAGGGTTTAGTATGTACACACCAGCAGTCATTAGTGTTGCAGGGCACCTTATGTGAATTCAAGCAAAATTTATTAAAGATTAAGGAATTGGCATAAGTGACTTAGTTTGGGTTGTTCATGACCATTAAAACAAACCCGTCTGGTTGATCAGTACTTCACTATGTGAGGTGAAGTCACGGACTCTGCACCAAAATTACTGAAATTAAGACAAAGCAAATTGACTAAACTGGTTACTCTTCATTTTCCCCAAATAAAGACATTAACCACTCTGTTTGAACAGGCTGCAATTTGTACATTTCATATGAAACTCTTTAATGAATAGGCTTACACCCCTTAAGTGACATTTTTTTCTTCTTTCCATTAAAGTGGACCTCACATGCACACAAACTTTCACTCAGTTGATTTCTTTCAGCAGTTTAAAAACTCAGTGTTAACACATCACAAATCCTTTCATAATGGCCCCTCTTCTCCAGCCTCAGAGCGGAGGTCCACAGCTGCTGTTCTCGCCTCAAGGTGCTGTGCCCCTGCTTTGGAGCTTCTGTCATTAACTGCACCAAATACCAGGAAAGCTGGAAGAATAAGCACTTTCCATGGATGACGTCATCTCCAGGATTTCGCCATTGTATGTCTATTTTAACTTTCTTCACAGAAGAAAACCCTCTTCTACGGCCTGTGAAACCTGCATGGACAAATATATAGTGGAGGTGAGCTTGTATGTTTTGGATCATGAGCAGATCCTTTCTTCCTCCACACATTAGCCCTTCTTTGGTAGAGGTTAATCTTGGTTCCAGACCTTTTGTGGCTCATATCTGTATTTCTTTATGAATTCCAATCTGACCTGATTGTTAGTGCTGATGAGTGATATGCATCTTGTGGTTTAGCCTCTGTATTTCTGCTCTCAAAGTCTTCAAACAGTGGATTGTGATACATGGAACCCTGTGGAGGTTGTTGGCAATATGCACAGCTTGAGCTCTGAGTGATTAACAGTACATATTACAGTATGTGCACGTGCAGTAAATTTTTAAGCTCCCTGTTAGCTGAGAATGCCAAAAGCTGTATATCTGCTGCCTTAGCATTGGCCATCACAGAGAAACAGTCTCTGGTTTGGACATGAGCATACTGACTGTGCATTGTTCCTGGCCCTGATTCTGAGTCGAATGCGACCCAAGTACCACAACTTAACCTTCTGATTGTAAATGTCCATACCCAGTGATGACTGATAGTAACAAGCCAAGAAAATAATTGGAGTCTCAGTTGTAGTTAGTGTTGACTTGTTGACAACTTGATTCCAGACATGGCTCAACTGAAATTTTTGATCCTGTAAATGAAATCACATGCAGTAGAATCTCATACCCTTGAGCAAATCCTCCTTCAAGCCTGACAGCTGATTCTCCCACGCGCTCACCATCCAACCGCAGAAATGTCTCCAATACTTTTCCATTCTGACACTGAATCAGCAATATTGGTTGTCCTGATATTCAACCTCAATATTCAACACTAGCTTCAGAGTAGTCTGGAAATAAATCTGAATGAACCTCCAGCAGCTTGCATCACTAGCAGGCTCCAAACAGGCTGGGACAGCCACCCTCAAAATGGTGGCAGCTCAGATTGGACTGGATGCTTGCTTACAGCTCATGGTACAAAATGTTCTCTCCTGCACAGTGTCAGTCATGAAGGATTTCACTGACCCTATTGAGTGGTTTTGGACTCTGTCCCTTGTCTTACCCAGCATGTCTGATTGCAAGCAAGTTGGCCTGTACTACATGCATGCCACTGACATTTGCACTGCTTCATTGGTGGGTCCACCAGCCACAATGTCAGAATTGTGCTGCCCAATCAGCAAATTCAGATGCACTAATGATATGCTGGTGAGGTGTTACAATACTGTTTCACATGTAGTGTAAAACAGGCAATTTTCCGTTTTATGGACAGCATCCTCCCGCCACTAACGAGTCCCGTGGAGCCTACCCATGAAGGACGGGCTGCAACCAGGACACTTTACATCTCATTTGGCAAAAATTACATCAGACCATTGGATACTGATGGTTGACAATGTGATGGTTTCAGCTCTAACACCTGCCCCCAACCTATTTATGAGAGTAGGTTGAACCAACTGGAACTAAGAGCAGGCTCTATACCCCTCAAACATGTTTTTAACAGTTCAGACATTACCATGGACTGGTCAGTTCAGACAGTGTTACGACATCAGATGGTCATTTATCTATGGTAGGGATGTAACTGAAGTATTCACATTGAACAGATAGTGCATCCTTATTAAATATAAATACAGATAACAGTAGGCAGAGTATTCTTTTTTTTTTTAGAGGGACGTTAACCACTTTATCATGGATCTCGTTTCTCATTGGCTGCTAATGGCAAAAGAAGCTACTCTGTGTGACAAATTCTGATCTACAATCACTTTGCTGAGTGATAGTACTAGTTAAGATGCATCTGTGATGGAAGTGAAATTCTACACATTGTTAGTTTTAAGTGACTTACTCTCAACCTACAATACAAAAAAATGACATCTTGGCAAGTGAAAGTACCTTGAATATAGTGAAATTTATTGAGTATTTACTGCTGTAAGGTTACCAAACATCAAATATAGGATTATTAAACCTATTTCTAGGCTTTTTTTTAAATGCCAATTTCAAACTTGAAACAGACTTGTTCTATTGGCTGTTAAATTTGATCATTTTATGCATTTATTTAGATGGTGATTTAAATTATTTAATTTAATTTTGGAAGCAAAACTATCTGCTAATTGAATGAGAAAATGTAACGCTTAAAATGAGTTTAAACATATCTTGAAATGGGTGTTAATAGGCTTATATTTGGTTTATTGTAATCTTATAATGCGGACCGACATGGTGGTGTAGTGGTTAGCACTGTCGCCTCACAGCAAGAAGGTTCTGGGTTCAAGCCCAGTGACTGATGGGGTCCTTTCTGTGTGGAGTTTGCATGTTCTCCATGTGTCTGCGTGGGGTTCCCCCACAGTTCAAAGACATGTGGTTAGGCTAACATGGGTGGTCTTGGGCTGACGTGCACTTGAGCAAGGTACCTAACCCCCCAACTGCTCCCCGGGCGCTATAGCGTAGCTGCCCACTGCTCTGGGTATTGTGTGTGCACGCACGAACGTGTGTATTCACTGCTTCAGATGGGTTAAATGCAGAGGAGACATTTCATTGTGCTCAAGTGTACGTGTGATAAAGTTGTCATTCTTCTCATGAACAATTTTCTGACTTTGTCAAGGTTATTATTCACCAATATTCACTGAGCCAGAGGTGGATAATTGTTTTAGTATAAATACACCGGTGACTATTAAATTTTTTAAAATTGTATTTTTCAAAATAATTTTAGTCTTCAAAAGCGGCAGGCAAATGTAATGCGTGCAGACTTCTCAATCATCTTTGCCAACTCACATGAAATACTTTTTGTTTTGAAATTGATAAAATGAATCACAATTCCAGCTTACCTTTGAATAGTTTGACCAAACTTCGTAGCATCTTTAGTACCTTTAGGAACAGCATTTTCTTTCATAATTCGTCATTTTTCCTCATGGTGATGAAGCGCTTGGCTGCCATTTTGCAGAGTCGCTGGATGTGGTTATCGAGAAATAGTCTGAATCTTTCGACCAATCAGCGCACGATTTCTTATCACCTCTCTATACTAATAAAATGCTTGATAAACCTGACTATATTTAACATATTTTCAATTACCAAGATGTCCATTTTTGCATAATGATTTAGACTTGTATTCGGATCAGACTTACTTTCAGCTGTTTGCAACTAACTGATATGTTGTACAGAACTGGACATGATTAATGCAGAAGAGTTTTTCAAGGGTACTTTGGATAGTTAATCAATCATTCTTGCTTCCTATAAGGGGTTCTATGTGGAAGTCTATGAAAGGAAAGTCCTCTGTTGTAAGGTTCTTCATCAAGCCTTTAAGGGTTCCCCTGGTCAGAAAAGCTGAAGACCACTCAAGTGTTTTTATCTTTGACATTTTTTCCCTAAGTGCTCCCAATATTAAATTGTTGCCATTATAAATAAACCCAAGCAACATTAGCAAAGTCATGGCCAGCCATGTGTTAGTTTTGGTCACATACATTCCATGTTGGGTCCAAGTTATATGAGTATCTTTAGCTCTGTAGTTGTGATCACAGAGCTATAAATAGTAAATAATTGTATGGACACAGCTTTGCACACTGACCTTGTTAGGTGCTTGCTTGATGCATGTACCTCCATCTCCGTGCTTTTGAACTCATTCAGCTCTTTCCGGATGGCAGCCTGAAAGATGATAAATAAGCAGAGTGCATCACAATAATAGATTTTATCTGTGCAGTACTACAATTTTAGTAATAAACTGCCATTTTTTTGAAAGGTCAGTAGATATGCACATTTTGGAATAGTTTAATCTGACTGTAGACCTTAATAAGGACTCAGTGTTCATTATCACTTACCTTGTCAGCTGCAGACAGTCTAGTCCAGGGTTTGTCAGCTCTCCTGTCATAATCCTGGGCTTTAGCAACCTCTACGTAGTCACTAAAGCGAATAAGGATCTTTCTCTCCCTCAGTTCATCGACTGTTGGCCGCTGATTGAGCTAAATATCAAAAGAAATAATATATATATTATATATATATACTTTTTTTTTTTGCAGTCTGGTTTCCATCAAATCCTGCGAACCCCAGATATGGACCACTGGCAACTCGCTCGTTTACAACAAACATAGTAGCAATTTTTGTCAACATTTATCTTTTTTTTAAATAAGATTTATTTATAAGATTATCAAAAATCTTAATTTTGCCAGCATTTCTCAGGAGAATAGCATTAATTTTACATCATGGATAGTGAGAATGACGGTCTTCACAGCGAAAGCGAGTTTTACTACCCTGAGGAAGAAATAAAAGAAAACATTTTAGGAGAAAGCTAAAAACCTGTAACTATTGCCAACGCCAAGCAAAAACATGGCTGAATCCTGAATGACTCAATTTTGTAGAAATAGGAGACTACATAGGTGGCAAAATGTAGGTTTTTTTTTTCTTCTGCCATGGAAGTGCACTTGAATATCGAGGAGGAAGCCATTTGTATTACAGCCATGAATGAGGATTCAAAATCTCGGCTCAGTTTTCCCTTTCGGGTGCTCTCGTTTTCTGTTAGAATTTGGTAAAGAAAAAATAAATATATTATTTACCAGCTTAAGGTCGGTCTGTATCATGAAATACCGTGACCTCTGCCTTAAATACTGACCTCGGCCCAGATGGCCTCGCTCAGTACTTTCAAGACCTTGGTCACGGTATTTCACAATACGGACCTCCCAGCTGGTAAATAATATATATTATAAGGTCTCTTTAATGGCACTATGTGAGACAAACTATTATGCACACACTTAAAGGCAGATGGGCAGCTACATTAGTAAAAACCAAACATGGGAAACTGAAAAGTTGTAACCCTTAAAAAAAAAAACACTCCATGTACCGTTCTCTTGTCTGCTGTTCTTTTGTGTCATTTGTACTTTGATTGATTAAACTACTTATTTTAGTTTTCCCCCCAAAGGCATTCTGGGAAAAAAAATAAAATATTAAAATAATTCTTCTCAGCCCCAAAGAAAACAGTACTATGCCAGTCACCGAAAAGAATCCATATTTACTGGTGCCTCTCAGTGCATGGTACATTTGATTTATATCCCTCATCAAAAATTCCAAACTAAAAGTGTTAAGACTGAATCTTGGCGTAAACTTGGTGGAAGCAGCCATGTTTGTTCTTTACATCAGAGTGACATTTGACCTGCACATGTGCAATGTACCATGCTATCACCTACCTCGCTAGGCATGATCATGATGCGTAGATCTACACAAACCTAAATGCTCATGGAGCTACAGCTGTGACTCGAGTCGACCGTGTAACTTGAAATTGTGAAAGCAGGTCATGGTATATCCAGGATATACCATGACTGACTCACACCATATCCATTTTTTTTTTACTTCACGAGATACATTGCTTAATCAATGGTGGAACTATTTTATGTCATGTGCGCCATCCTTGGCCAATCCCTGCATGAGAATTTTTTTGATGAGGGATATAGAAGTAAATAACCCACCTCATCCACCTTTGTTACACCCATAACTGTGTTTCACATGCTCCTTCTCAATCACCATGGATGACGTGTTACGAATGTGCCAGTGAAGCAGACTGGAAAAATATCAGTTCAAGTAGAGATCAAATCTCGGTGGCTTTTCACTTGTGTAATCACATGACATGATTGGCTGCGTGAATCTTCAGTCTGGGCGAGGAAGAAATCAAGCCCACCCTTGCTTCTTCATATCATTCTGTGTAGTTTTCTTATGATGACTGGTGGTGCGGTTGTGCAAAAGTAACGTGCCCCTTTCTGAAAACTCTTACAGCAGAAAACTTTGACATTTACAAAATGCTGCTACTGCAGATTCCTTCCATAAATACCAATTAAATCACTCCTCACTGAACGTGTCGTCATAACAAAGGAAAAACAATAATTGATAAATAACATGTATTTTAATCTGTTTATTGTTAGCCTTCAGTCATGTACAGGTCATGAGAATGAGTTGATATGAAGTTGTTAAGAATGGGAACATTAATGTAAACCTTGGATTTGAGTTACAGCACTATTGTATATTATTATACATACAGGACACTTTTTCCATGGAATAAAAACATGTTCTGTTCCTTTTGTTTGGTTTGATGGCATGCAATATTGTTAGCATTTTGCTTATCCAACGTGTATTATATCACTCTACCCAGTTGAGAATGAGTGTTGAATATGGTTCATGATATTGCACGGTTGTCAAGACCAGTGATGGGAATAACGTCATTAGAAATAAACGCGTTACTAATGGCGTTACTTTTTTTTTTTAGTAACAAGTAATCTAATTACTTTTTACATCGTTATAAAGCCGTTCCCGTTACTTACAATAA
>JAPEKM010000005.1:38663853-38675652 GCA_027575975.1 Cathorops multiradiatus
TGGAATTTTGAAACTTCCACATCATTGAATTCCGTTTTTATTTACAATTTGTACTTTGTCCCAACTTTTTTGGAATCAGGGTTGTACTTTTTTTTTTTGCAAACCAGTATGTCGTAAAGTAAATTTTGAAAGTCAAAATTCATTATTTGTCAGCAGATCTTAAAGTGAAAACTGAAAAATGCCACTCACATAAGTATTCAACCCCTTTAGATTAGTACTTTGTAGAACCAGTAGAAGTCTAGTAGGGTAAAATCCTACCAGCTGTGCAAACTGGAAGAGATTTTCACCCATTCTTTCTATCAGATTCTGCTCTCGGTTGTACAAGTTGGTTGGATGTTGTTTGTTTGCAATTTTCAAACAGTGCCACAGATTCTCAGTCAGATTCAGGTCTGGACTTTGACCTTTGTGTTTTTAACCATTGCTGCACTGCTTTTATCTTGTCTTTGGGGACCACTGTCCTACTGAAAGTGGAAATTAAGTTTCTCCCAAGCTTTAGTGTATTATTATTTTTTTTTAATAGACTGAAGCAGGTTCTTTTCTAATATCTATCTGTCCATTATCCCTTCAATTTTGACACAAAGACCAGGTTCTGAGGATGAATAGCATCTCCAGTACAAGATGCTGCTACTACCATAGTTCACTTTAGTAATGGTGTCAATTAAGATCGGCTTTAGGTTTGCACCACATATAGCACTTTTCCAAATGCATTACCTTGAACTTGGTCTCATTACACCAACCCCACCACCATGTTCGCTGGGTCATTCTCATACATTCATATGGCTCTTCTGGATCATTGGTTGTTTTCTAGAAATTTTACATACAGTCCCCAATTATGCAGAAATCTTGAAATGGTGCAGCTTCTGGTGTGAAGCAGTTGACTATTGGCCTCACTGTGGCTTCCCTCACCAGTTAAGCAGCATTTTTCAGTTTTTTTTATTTAATTATGTTTGATGAGAAGCTTAATATTTTCTTTAAACTGTACATAATATTTTCTCTTAAATCTGACTGATCACTTTCAGTATTTCAGTATTTCAATCAGTGACACAGAACTAAAATGTAAAGTACTAGTCAAATTGACGTGTGATTTGCTTCTATAACCTTAATCAAATTGCATAGCATATACAACATTAATGAGATTTAAACTGGTAAACATACATATAACTACAATGATGGTATTCTCAGATTCTTTGCATTGTTGTTTGTGTTACTCAGGTGTATTACTGGCGAGAGAGCAGCCGCCTGCCCCATCACAGTGTTACCACAAGGATCAAATCCAAGAGCTTTAAAGCAAATGGGCCGCGGCTTTCTGGCACCTTAACTGGACTCATCCCCTACAGCAACTACAAGATGTACATAGTAGTGGCCAATAACCGCTATGAGGGTCCACCAAGCAACACAATTGAGTTTCAAACCCTTGAGGGAGGTACTGAAAACTTCTTAATTCAGTTAATCAAGCAATACACAATATGATACTTAATTTCCTGTTCCTGTAATTACTTTTCCTGAAAATCAATAATAATAATAATAATAATAATAATAATAATAATAATAGAAAAATGAAAGTGATGTTATTCACTGTATAATTAATATTTACTGATGGCATGTCATGATGCATAGAGGACTGTATGAGTTGGCAAAGGTTTTGATGGCTTGGAACCAAGCAGTGATTTTTGTATAAAAATATTTATTGATATTTTTAACTGGGCATGGTGTGCTGTAGAAGTTGTCTGCTCCCCACACACCAGTAGAGTTCCCAAATTATAAGCTTGACCTCTCAGAAACATTAAGCCAACTGCCACTTATCAGGCCAGCAAATACTTCTAAAGTTTAATACTGCCCTTCTTTGGGGTGGAAGTGGAGGCATCTTAAGCTGAATCCTGTTCTATTTGACACTGTTGGCATATGTTATCCAGGTGATTTTCACCACCCCTGGAAATTAGGATGGTTGAAATAAAATGCTAGTTACATATGTATCTGTTTTTATGAACTCTGGATAACTGGATTCCTTTGCATTTGCTCAGTGAGAGGTTCCAGGAAAAATTGCAGTATGATAACTCGTATTGCAAATAATATGCCATTTACTGACACAAAGTACTAATACACTGTAATTTTTGGCTATTATTTCTCATCTGCAGTGCCAACAATACCCAGATCCTTCAGGATCATGCACAGGCATTATGACACCATCTATCTGGACTGGGAGGAACCTGCAGAACCCAATGGCATCCTGACTGGGTACATCCTCAAATACCAGACATGTAAGCGTATCTCTGCATAATTAACAGTAAAAAGGAATAGCTAAAAATAAGAGGTATCAATTTAGTCTACCTTTTCTCTGCCTCTGCTCTGGATCAGCTGTTTTACCTGTGATTTGATTTCCTGTGCAGTGAATGCCTCAGCAGGAGAGCGGATGCTGGTGGAAGAACTCCCCCCCAACACTACACAATTCTCATTGCGCCGCTTTGACCGCTACACTCGGTACAAGTTCAGTCTGGCTGCTCAGACACAGATGGGAGTGGGAGAAGCATTCACAGAGGAGTCGCCCCATTTCACAACAGAGGGTAAGAACTTAAGCAATGCCATCCAAAAGAGGTTTTCATTAGATTTCCCTAGTGATCAGAGCTGTACTGAGCAATACCTGTTTATTAATAATGCATGACAAGTAAAGGGATGCAAGAAAGGGCTTATTTTATGTAAAATAAAGGCAATAAAAAAAAATCTGAGGCTACAGTAAATAATCAAACAAAGGGTTGGGGATACTGTTGATCAAACAGTGGTATACTTGGCAAATCCAAAGACCAGCAAACTAGAAAGAAACAAGATGAAAAACAGACTGATGAGCATGCAGGCTGAGTATGGTCACCAAAATAATATATAGATCAACACTGAAAATCCAGTGACCATTTACAGGCTGGGGATAAATTAGGGAAAAAATTAGCTCATTGTTTAAAGTCTTTAATTTTCTGTAAAGCTGCTTTGTGACAATGTCGGTTGTTAAAAGCGCTGTACAAATAAACTTGACTTGACTTGATTGGAGCTTATCAATTGACCTGGAAATTGAGGATTCTGAGTAGAGTGTGAGTTGAGTGGTTTTGCAGCTACTTGAACAAAGAAGTGTGATCATTTTTCTGGATGGTTTACACAGAAAGTCCATAAGAACCTGACAGTCTCCTGATTTACACTTTCTATTTGCCTTTTCTAGTGTTTGAATACTTCTGAAATAATAATTTTGCTATCATAAACGCTGTAGGTAGGGATGGAAGAGGGGTCAGGCAGAGAAACCTTGAAAAAACTGTCTATCACAAGTAGAATTGTGATCATGCTTTGAAATCAGGCAGGTCAGTAAAGCCTATGATAATGAGTTACCAGAGATGTTAAATGACTGGGATTATTAGGTAGGTCTCTCTTTCTCCTATAGCTGTAGTGAAACAAGATTCTGGCAGGATTGTGTCAACAGTTTTGATTTTGTCACTGTGACAGTCCCTGAGTATAGTGAGTGGGGACAGGCAGGTTTTCATTCAGTGTCATTTTTTAAATCAACTTAATAACTGCTTTTTAGCTGTTTAGAGTGACACACACACACACACACACACACACACACACCATTAATTAGACACAGGTGTGATCCTTTTGCCTCTCACCTTCCCCGGCCTCACTCTCAATTCACAAACTGGTACTTGATCACTCCCCTGCTGCCACATACTCCCACCACCTACCTGAGGTCAGGGAGCTATTCGACCTGTAGTTGACCCCCCAACTGGAAAGATAGTCTGCCACCACCATCTGCACCACTGGCCTGTGGACCACCTCAAGCTTAAAGGGCTCCAGAGCTCGATACCAACAAGTGATCTGCAAGTTGGCATCCTTTAAGTGGTGGAGCTACTGCAGTGGGGTATGAGCCAAACAGATGGTCAAAGGGCATCCCAACAAGTAATACCAGATGGTGAGGACTGCCCACTTGATGGCCAGACATTCCTTTACAATGGTGCTGTACTTAGTCACTTAGTCTCTCATACCAAGGGCTTATGGCTGATGTACAGCACCAGGTGCTCCTCCTCCTTCACCATCTGGGATAAACCAGCCCCCAGCACTCTGTATGACATATCAGTCTGCAAAACAAAGGGGAGAAAGAAGTCAGGGGAGTCTAACAATGGCCCACCACACAATGCAGCCTTTACCTGGGTGAAGGCCCATCGGCACTGCTCTGTCCACTGGCCCGGATCTAGCACTCCTTTTTTAGTGAGATCAGTCGGGGGGCTGGTGATGTCCGAATAGTTAGGCACAAACCTATGATAATAGCCAACCAGGCCCAGGAACTATCTCACCCCATTTTCGGTCTTGGGCCTCAAGCAGGTCGCAATGGCTGCAGTCTTGTTAATTTGGGGATGCGCCTGCCCATGACCCAAGCAGAAGCCCAGATACAATACGTCCACCCACCCAATTGCACACTTCTTTGGGTTAGTCATGAGCCCTGCATACCTCAACAACTCAAGAACAGAATTGAAGTGGTTTACATGCTGTGGCCAATCATTGCTATATCTAATGATGCCGTCTAGATAGGCATCATCTAGGTAGGTGATAGATGGTGTGACTGCATTGATGATCCCCTTGGTGTCACAGTCTTCCACCCTCAACCACTGCTGGCAGTTGTCCTGGAGCTTCTGGCTGAATGCAATGCCAACTGACCTCCTCCAAGGTCAGTGTGTGGAAGTGCTGACAGTGTAGCTCAGGGGTGTGACTGAGGCATTGCAGGATGGCTCGCATTAAGTCCACATACTCCAGCCTGTTGTTGGTGGGTAGTTGTTGAGCAGTGAGCTGGGCCTTTCTGGTTAGGAGCAGCAGTAGGTGAACCACTTGCTGCTTGACCGGTCACCCCCACACCTTTGCAGCTTGCTCAAAGAGTGCCAGGAAGGCCTCCAGGTCAGCATGAGGCTCCATCTTTGTCAGAAAAATGTGGGGGAAGCCCAAGGGACACAGCAGCTGAGATGCCTGCTGTCAACAACAGGTTCTAGAACACCTGGCAATTCTCCTGCTGGGCCTTTAGCAAGGCTTCAAAGAGCTGCTCCTGCTCATTGTGCAAAGCAACCAGTGCCTGGTGCTGGTTCTGTTGGGTGGTGGTGAGGGCATGGATGAACTCCTTAAAGGGTGAAGACTCCACATTGGCAGTTCCCTTCACTGTCTTGGGTTTTGACCATGCCCCTGCTGCTACAGTCACTAATCTGATGAAGACATATAAGGACATTTGTGATAGTTTCCCTGATGTGGGTGGAGTACAGAAGCATGGCAGGCAGGAGCTAATGTTCAGACACATGTTTATTACTAGCTTTTCAGCTTCTCACTTGGGCACTCTAGGACATGTATGTGCATACACACATCAATTGACAACAAATGTAATGACTTGGTCACTCACCTTTCCTGACCCTGCCCTCCATTCACAAACTGATGCTCAGCCACTGGCTGACTCAGGCCAGGGAGCCGTCCAGCCTGCAGCAGACTCCTCCTCGACAGGATAGGAAGTCTGCCAGCACCATCTGTGCCCCCCAGCCTGTGGACCACCTCAAATTTAAACAGCTGAAGGGAGCGATACCAACAGGCGATCCACGTGTTGACATCCTTCATGCGGTGGAGCCACTGGAGGGGCACGTGGTCCAAGCAGAGGGTGAAAGGGCATCCCAACAGGTAGTACTGGAGGGTGAGGACTGCCCACTTGATGGCCAGACACTCCTTCTCGATAGTGCTGTACTTGCTTTCATGCATCAAGAGCTTGCAGCTGATGTACAGCACGGGTCGTTCCTCGCCCTCCACCTTCTGGGACAGAATGGCCCCCAGCCCCCTGTCCGATGCATCTGTCTGTAAAACAAAGGGGGAGAGAGAAGTCGAGGGAGTGTAAAAGTGGCCCCCCACACAGTGCAGCTTTTACCTTAGAGAAAGCCTGTTAGCATTGCTCCATCCACTGGACCAGATCTTATACTCCCTTTTTAGTGAGATCAGTTATCCTGTGACATCCAAATAATTAGGTAATGGATTAGGTATGAACCTACAATAGTAGCCAGCCAGCCCCAGGAATTATCTCACTCCCTTTTTGGTCTTGGGCCTCAGGCAGGCTGCAATCACTGCAGTCTTGTTAATTTGGGGATGCACCTGCCCATGACCCAAGTGGAAACCCAGACACTGTACTTACACTTGCCCAATTGCACACTTTTTCAGGTTAGCTGTGAGACCTGCATGCCTCAGCAACTTTAGGACGGCCCTAAGGTGTCCCAGATGCCGTGGCCAATCATTGCTATAGATAATGATGTCTTCGAGGTACATGGCTGTGTAGGTGGCATGAGGGCAGAGGATCTTGTCCATGAGCCGCTGGAACATCATGGAAGCCCCAAATAACCCAAAAGGAAGCATGACAAATTGTTGTAATCCAAATGATGTGGAAAAGGCTGTTTTTTCTCAAGATAGAGGAGTCAAGGGGATCTGCCAATATCCCTTCGTTAGATCCAGTGTCAAATAAAAGTGAGCGGCTCCTAATTAATTAAGCAACTCATCAATGCAATACACTGGGTATGCTTCAGATTTAGACACCGTGTTGACCTTTCTATAGTCCACACAGAACTGGACCAACCTGTCGGTCATGGGAACCAGGACTACTGGGCTGCTCCAGTCACTGTGGGACTCCTTGATTATGCCCATTTTGAGCATGGCCTTGAGTTCATCCTTGACCACCTTTTTTTGTGTTTGGGCAAGTGGTAAGGGCGGCTATGCACCACCACCCCTGGGGGCATCTCAATGTGGTGTTCTATGAGGTGAGTGTGGCTGGGCAGGAGAGAGAACATGTCAAAAAATTGCTTCCACAACTTGGCTACCTTTGTGAGTTGGGCCGGTGAGAGGTGGTCTCCATAAGGGACTGGAGTGGCTTGAAGTGTTTTTTTTTTTCTTTTGTACCTTCGGCCCCAGCTCCGCCTTTTTGGGGACTGCCGACACCAATGCCATTGGGACCCTCTCGTTTCAATGTTTTAACAGGTTGAGGTGGTAAATTTGCAATGCCCCACCCCTATCTGTTCACCTCACCTCATAGTCGATGTCCCTGATTTGCCACGTGACCTCGAAGGGCCCTTGCCACTTGGTGATTAATTTGGAGCTCGACATGGGCAATAATACGAGCACTTTGTCTCCCGGTGTGAAGTCTCTAAGGTGTGTGCCCTTGTCATACAGTCGGACTTGATGTTCTTGCACCTGCCGCAAATTCTCCTGGGTTAAGTGAGTGAGTGTGTGGAGTTTTTCATGCAGATCAAGAACATATTGAATTTTGCTCTTGCTAGGTCAAGGTCCATCCTCACAATTCTCTTGTAGCACGTCCAAAATGCCATGCAGCTTATGAACATATAATAACTCGAAAGGTGAAAAACATGTGGAGGCTTGCGGGACCTCTCAAACTGCAAATAGCAGGGTCTCGAGCCATTTATCCTAATTATGTGCATTCTCACTTACAAATTTCCAAATTAAGTTTTTGAGGATTTGATTAAACTGTTCCACTAAGCCATCCATTTGTGGGTGATAGACACTGGTGCAGATAGACTTACTTCCCAATAACCCACACAGTTCATGCAGTGTGTGTGACATAAATGTAGTGCCTTGGTCTGTCAGGATTTTTTTCAGAATCCCAACCTAGGAGATAACACGGAAGAGCACTTCCACAATACTGTGTCCTGAGATATTGCAGAGAGGCACTGCTTTTGGATATAGTGTTGCATAGTCCACCAGAACTAAAATGAAGTGATATCCTCATGCTGAGCAATCTAATGGCCTGATGAGATCCATCCCAATTCTTTCAAAAGGGGTCTTGATTAGAGGGAGAGGGCAGAAAGGCGCTTTTGGAGTGGCTGCGGGATTTACTAATTGGCATTTGGGGCATGCTGCACACCACTGATGGACATGCCCACGAATCCCTGGCCAATAGAACTGGGCCATTATTTGGGCTAGTGTTTTATCTTACCCTAAGTGTCTGGCCATGGGGTTAAAGTGAGCTGTATGGAATACGAGTTCCCTACAGCTCTTTGAGATCAACAACTAGGTTATTTGTTCACTGGTTTGAGTGTCCTGCATCACTCGGTACAACCTATCCTTCATAATAGTGAAATAGGGGAAGGCTGGTGTTGTGCTCGGCTGGAGCGTTTGACCATTGATTACTCTCACTTGGTCAATTGCATGATGCAGAGTCTCATTTTGTGACTGCTCTAATGAGAAATACTCAAGGGATTCCCAAAAGTGGGAGGAGGGGCAGGCTGCTCCTCACTCCTTGTATCACCCTGATGCAGTGCTGACATACACGGCTCTGTGACAGCTTCCCCAGCAAATGCCACACCGGGATCTTCCCGTGACATATTAATGCAGGACCCACCTCTTACTATGTGTCCCATCAGTTCTTTTAACCCTGGCCAATCAGTCCCCAAAATTAGCAAGTGGGTGAGACAAGGATTAACCGCTGCCTTTATTTTATGTTTCTCTCCCCGAAATAGAATGTGGACGGACACTAATGGGTAGTTGTGAACATTCCTGTGCACACACAGTACCTTCACCACTTGTGCTCTCCCCAATGCCTCACCTTGCACCAGGTTTTGGTGGACTCAGGCCTGGTTACAGCCAGAAGAAGACAGACATGGAAGGGGAAAACAGGAAGACACCATGGTTGCATCAGGCCAGCTGGGGAGAGGAGCCGACCCCCACCTCCGCAGTGGAGGAACAGGGCAGGGACGGGAAGCAGAAAGAGAGAGAGAAAAGAGGAGAAGAGGCGACATGTCCTCCTGCCATCGGAACCGCTGCCAGGTGGTCCTCTGCCAGTTCAATGGTTTGTTCCAGTGACGCCGGGTGATGACACTGGACCCACTCCACCATTCGTTCCAGAAGTGGTGTGATGAACTGTTCCAGTATCACTAGGTCAATAATTCCCTCGGCATCATGGTCATCTGCCCTCAGCCACTGCCAGCAGGCGTCCCGGAGCTGTTGGCTGAACGTGAACGGCCAGCCGACCTCTTCCAATTTCAGCACCCAGAAGTGCTGACACTGTTTTCCAGTGAATGGGCAACATGCTGTAGAATGGCTCACTTTAAGTCGGCATATATGAGCCAGCTGTTGGCAAGGAAGTGGAGCACAGCCAGCTGCGCCTCACCAATCAGCATCGGAAGTAGGCGCGCTGCTCACTGCTTGACCAGTTACCCCCATGCTTCAGCTGCTTGCTTGAAGAGTGCGAGGAAGGCTTCTGGATCATTGTGCGGACCCATCTTCATTAGGGTGAGGTGGGGAGGGTCCGCTGCAGTGGTGGTCGAAGACCCCGCTGACACAAGCAGGTGCCGGAATGCCTGGTGATCTTCTTGCTGGGCCAGCATCAAGGCCTTGAAACATTGTTCTTGCTCCTTCCGGAAGGCAATCAGTGCTTGATGCTGGTTTTGCTAAGCGGTAGCGAGGGCAGGAATGAGATCCTTGAATGATGAGGACTCCATGAGCGGGCTCCCTTCTGTACTCCTGGGTTTTGGCACCACTGTAATAGTTTCCCTGATGTGGTTGGAGTACAGAAGCAGGTGGGAGCTAATGTTCAGACACACGTTTATTACTCGCTTTTCAGCTTCTCACTCGGGCACTCTAGGACACATATGTGCATACACACACACATCAATTGACTACAGTTGTAACGACTTGGCCACTCACCTTCCCTGACCCCGCCCTCCATTCACAAACTGATGCTCGGCCATGACCCCGCTGCCACAACATTGATTTGGCATTGACATGTTCTTGGGCCCTGCACCATAGGAATGAAACTGTGAGAAAAGCAGGGCTGATCTGTCCTGTTGGCTGTGAGGTATTTGGTTGTCATTTCATCTCTCTGTGGACACAAACTTGCATGAAAACTGGTTATCAAGTAAGAGCTAGGATGCTGGGACAGTACGCTCCCATCCAGTTTCTGAGAACTCTACTTCAACAATGAAGTGAGTGCTCTGAATATCAGAGTATGGGAGCTTTTTTGTTTGTTTGTGGACACCTTTCAAGATACTCAAGGTCACCTCACAAGGCAAAAATCAAAGCAAAAATTAAAAATAATATCTGAGAAGGGCAACTGAAACAAATAAGTTTTAGGGGGGATTTAAATGGAGTCAAGTTGATGGATGTATGAGGAAGAGAGTTTCCAAGTTTGGGAGCAGTGCAGCTTAAAGCACCAACACCCATAGTATTGAGATGGGACATTGAAACAGTTGGTAGGCCAACAGAGGAGGATGGCAGGGTGCGAGAAGGGATGTAAACCTGAAGCAGCAGCATTTTGGATTTTCAAATATTTCTGAAATGCTTATTTTCTTCATACTCATGTGCATATATTGATCACTTGTAAAATGCAAAGCACATTCCCAAGACAGCTCATATGCATTTAGTGATTTCCACAAAACTCCATAAAACTCAGGGCTGTGAAATAGAAATGACAAAATCCAAGGAAAAATTTTACCAGGGGGTCTGGGGGGGCTATGCACCCCAGGTCCTGGGGCAGATTTTATGTATATTGATAGATTTGAAGCATCTCCTGAAAGCAAATATTGAAGTAAAAATGACCATGTCCATTTAAAATGAATTTACAAACTTTGTTTCTGTCCACATATAGAATGTTAACATGACAACAGTCTTTGTTGACTTTTCAGGATTCTCTTCTACCATATAGCCCTGTCTCCTGTGTCATATGTCATCTTTAATTAAAAAAAAAAAAATCAAATTGTTCTCAACACTGAACAATTCATCTTTGCTGAGTGCAGGATTCTTGCACATACTGTATGTAGTCTTTCCTACTCTTTCTCCTAGCGGTCGTCTCTTTTGACATCATCAGTGTCCTTTGCTTTTCCTTGTAGATACTTTTTCTTACTTTTCCTCTTAGCAGGGGAAACTTCTGCACTTGTGCATTTTAGCCTGTGGTCCATGTTTGTTTTACAGCGAAAGTCCGAGAAAGGAAGAGCACACGTGCTGTATCTGTGTGTGCGTGTGATAACTGTCTGTGTCTGCTGTTTTTTTTTTTTCTGAGTAGGCTATGGGGGGAGAGGTGGATCAGTCAGACCTTGAGAACAGAAAGTAGTCTTGATGTTGTCAGGCAATGCAGTAATGTGTGCGGGAATCTCTCGCATTAGAATCGTTAAATGTGTGGAAATAAATAAAAAAAATATGCGCAATACCTGCAATCCCGTGCCCAAATTCAGGCCCTGTAATGTTGCAAAAGAAAACTCCCCACCCCCTACCCCCAAAAAAATTTATATTTCAAAATTAGATGATTTACTAAAATATTTTTGATGGAATCCTCGGAATTCCGCAGATCCACAGATTTTTCACAGCCCTGAAAACTGCAAATGCACAGACAACTCGAAGCATGTGACTTTTCCAAAATCGGGTTGACAAAATTAGTAGTGTCTGTCGTGTTGTGTAAAAAGCAGCTAAGCTACTAACTAGCTAGCTCAATTTAAATGAAGAAAGTGGTGACAGCCAGAAATCTAGAGCTATAAAAAGCAAAAGCAAACATTACTTTATGCTTAAAATTTATTTACAACCTTTATCAGTTACAACCATAAATTAAGCCCACACTCCCAGTTCAACCCAGAGACACTGTTCAACTGGGCTGGTCCCAAAATGAGGTACTAAATGCTTGCTTTCCAATGAGCATTCATTTTGTGCTCTTGAAAACACATTGCACTTAAATCTACTAAAGGAGCCCATAGAAACCATATTTCACTGGACGTCTACCAGGGTTGTTTGTATCAGAGGCATCAAGGAGATTTTCACACA
>JAPEKM010000005.1:40698380-40714905 GCA_027575975.1 Cathorops multiradiatus
TAATTATGGCGCTGTATATTATTATATGAATAGTCAAATTAGGATGTTGAAACTATTATTTATCAACGGCCAAAAGTGTGTGTGGTTTTTTTTTTTTTTTTAAACGCTAATGTTGATCTTTAAGAATGTGGTAATGTACCAACCTGGTGGGTTTTTTTTTTTTAAGTGGCAGTTGAAACCGTATGATGCATGTATACTACCAGTGTGCCTGAGTGCAAGGCATCTCAAACACTTGGCCACTGGACAACAAAACTTGTACCTTTCTTTACAGAAGGGGGGGGGTAATTATCTAGTCTTTTTTAAATGGGATTACTTACTCATTGGGAGCTCTGCTTTTAGGCTGTGCCTAAATGTATACTGTACATTAGGCTGCATGTGGCTATGTGATGGTGTGCTCAGATGAATTACTGTTGCATGAAGTGCTCACTTCGAGTTTCATACAGGGATATGAAACCTTAATATTCTCCATAGAAGTGTGTAGGTTTGGGCCCCCTCCTGGGCTTCATTGGGGGGGGATTCCCCAAGCTCCTGAAATCCAGTGAACATTGCTGGGTACAAGGGACATGACTCTGAAGCAATGTCCACCTCTAATTTAAAGGTGTGTGGTGTTTTTAAAATGCAGACCACTATTGGAAAAGCCTTACCAATAGCAAAATAAACACCCCTCTTTGTTACTGTTTTCTACAAAGGTTTTAACATTGTGCTTGGTAAAGGTTGGCTAAACTGATTTTTGCTACTACAGAAATGAAACTGCCCTATGGAGTTTTGAAATGATGTGTTAAATCAAGTCTGGTATATCGCGTGCTGTCTGTTGCAAGTGTGGTTGGTAGTTTCCTGCTGTTATGGGTCTTGTGCTTGCCAACTCATGCCACAGACTGGCATGTGGTGTCATAGGTGTCGGTTTCCAAGGTGACTGTTATGGTTTGCTTGTACAGATGTGTGGGTCCCCCCCCCCTTGTGTTGATTTCATCTGCTTATTCTTGTTCTCTACAAGGTCATCACTCCAGAGGAAATTGTGGATCCCAATGTAGACGAGCACTCGGTTATGACCTACCTGTCACAGTTCCCTAAGGCAAAGCTGAAGCCTGGTGCCCCACTGCGCCCCAAGCTCAACCCCAAAAAGGCTCGTGCCTATGGTCCAGGTGCAGTAACAAATTTTTCTAGTATAAAGTGGTGTAAACTTGGTCATTCAATAGATATCCATAGGCATTACATGGAATTTGTTTTCTCTGTTTAGGCATTGAGCCCACTGGTAATGTGGTCATGAAAAAGGCTGTTTTCACTGTGGAAACAATTAGTGCAGGCCAGGGAGAGGTGCTGGTTTATGTAGAAGACCCAGCTGGCCATCGTGAAGAGGCTAAAGTCACTCCCAACAATGACAAGAATCGTACTTACTCCGTAGTCTATGTCCCTAAAGTAACTGGGCCACATAAGGTAATTGGGTCTGAATATGAGAGACTTGATAAGTCATTGGCTAGTAGACAAATGCAGGATGATGCTCCTTATTAGTCTCATTTGGTGATAATTCTTATCCTATCTTGTAGGTAACAGTGCTTTTTGCAGGCCTGCATATTTCAAAGAGCCCATTTGAGGTGGAAGTGGGCATGGCTCAGGGTGACTCCAGCAAGGTTACTGCCCAAGGTCCAGGACTTGAGGCCGTGGGCAACATTGCCAACAAAACCACCTACTTTGATGTATACACTGCTGGTAATCACAAATGGATTAAGCATTTTGGGTCATTTGGCAGGCTGTTTTAATAGCTCTCAATTTTGGGTTGTATCACTGACTTTGAAAAGATTGTATTTAACTCTTGCACTTGTGTTTTCAGGTGCTGGAATGGGAGAAGTTGAGGTGGTCATTGTTGACCCCAGTGGCAAAAAGGACACAGTAGAGTGCCACATTGAGGATAAAGGCAATAGCAGTTACCGTTGTACCTACAAACCCACCCAGGAGGGCCAGCACACAATTTGCATAACGTTTGCTGGGGGCCAGATCTCAAAGAGCCCCTACACAGTCAATGTTGGAGAAGGTGAGGAGCCAGTAGGGAAAAGGTAGAATTAGCAGGAGTGGGTTGTAGGGAACATGGGGAGAGTTCTAGGAAATGCCTTTGTCTTTTTACTGAACATGGCCTGTCTCCTATTTATGTGTTACTTTCTTCCCTGATTCTATCTCCTTCCTGAAGGGCAACTGTCATCTGTTGCTGGTCTTTCTTCCTTTTTTTCTGGATCAGCCTGTTTGACCTCTGTGCTTTCCTGTTACCTTGGATCTGTTGGGTACTTTGCTTGCTGTTGACCTGTTGCATGTTTTCACAAAACTCACTCATGCAGTCTCCTGTGATCACTGTTAGTTTGCTTGAAAACTATGGGACATGTCAATGACTCGGTGTGTGGTTATCTTCTGACTTCCTTTACTAACATCATGCTGCTGTTTTTAGCCACATGTAACCATGCTTGGTACAGATATATAGCTCTGCCAGTTGCTGTTCCTTATCACCACTGCACCATGCCTGGAATTTCCTGAGCATTTTTGAAAGCCCAACCATTCAGACCATTTAACTTGGTGCATGTGTAAAGTGTGATACTTTAATCACTGTGTCATGTCCCTTTGCAGCATGTAACCCCAGTCTGTGCAGAGCCAAAGGCCGTGGTTTGCAGCCCAAAGGTTTGAGGATCAAGGAGACTGCAGAGTTTAAGGTCTATACCAAAGGAGCTGGCACTGGAGATCTGAAGGTCACCATCAAAGGGCCAAGTGAGTGAAGCAATACTAGCCATGCCTGATCATGTTTTTGGTTATATATGGATTTTATTTAATTTTTGTGCATTACAGAGGGTCTGGAAGAGCCCTGTAAGAAGAAGGATTTGGGAGATGGAGTCTATAGTTTTGAATATTACCCCACCACACCTGGAAACTACATCATTACCATTACCTGGGGTGGCCAACATATTCCTCGCAGGTTAGAATGTGATGTGTTCATTATTGTTCCAGTTCTAAGATGGCAAACAAGATGTTCTAAATGAAATGTTCTTCCTTTCTGTCTGTTCCCTCCCCCGGCTTCAGTCCATTTGAGGTTAAAGTAAGCAGTGAAGCTGGGCTGCAGCAGGTGCGTGCATGGGGCCCAGGCTTGGAAGGTGGCGTTGTTGGCAAATCTGCTGACTTTGTAGTGGAGGCAGTTGGAGATGATGTGGGCACTTTGGGTGAGTTTCACAAGCACTTTCTTCTTGTGACACTTTGTAATCCTAAATGTCAATTGATGCATGTCATCTAAACTCCTATATAATGGTTGATTTCCTGTTCAGGTTTCTCTGTGGAGGGCCCATCTCCAGCCAAGATTGAGTGTGATGATAAGGGTGATGGCTCCTGTGACGTGCGCTATTGGCCCACTGAGCCAGGGGAGTATGCGGTGCATGTGCTTTGTAAAAATGAGGACATCCAACACAGCCCCTTCATGGCTGAGATCAAACCAGCACCAGACAGAGACTTTTACCCTGACAAGGTACAGAGGTTATGTCTACTAACAAACAATTGCTGGGTTGAGGGGAAGGGGCATTGCACTAATTCTGCTCACTTGCACTTCAGGTGAAGGCCTATGGCCCAGGACTTAAGAGCACTGGTCTGGCTGTTGGGAAGCCAGCAGAGTTCACAGTGGATGCTAAACTAGGGGGCAAAGCACCTCTAAAGATCCAGGCCCAGGTATGTATCTCTTTCATGGTTTTAAATGTAACAAATGGAAGGATTAACTTTTTTTCTTCTTTGACTCTCAGGACAGAGATGGAAACCCAGTTGATGTGCAGGTTAAAGATAATGGTAATGGTACATACAGCTGCAGCTACACCCCTCGCAAGCCTGTTAAACACACGGTCATGGTGTCCTGGGGTGGAGTCAATATCCCAGAAAGCCCATTCAGGGTCAGTGTGGAAATCTGTAGACATTTCACGTGTTTGCATGGAGCATAGAATTTTTGCAAGATCTTTAAACAAGACCACAATAGTAATGTTACTTGGTTCTTCCTTTTAAACCTGTAGATGAATATTGGAGCTGGATGCCATCCTAATAAGGTGAAGGTATCTGGACCTGGTGTTGCCAAGACGGGTCTGAAGGCTTTTGAGCCAACATACTTCACTGTGGACTGTTCAGAAGCTGGCCAGGGTATCACTGTTTAACACTCATGACAAAAGATGATGAATCGAAAGTCTTGAACATTTTAAAGATGCAAGACCTATCTCTCTCTTTAGGTGACATCAGCATTGGGATTAAGTGTGCCCCTGGTGTTGTGGGACCAGCTGAGTCTGACATTGACTTTGACATAATCAGAAATGATAATGACACCTTTACAGTTAAATACACTCCACCAGGAGCTGGCAGTTACACCATCATGGTGCTGTTTGCTGATCAGGTACAGTAACATGTGCATGTAGGTATGCATGTACCATACCAGGCAAAGGTTTGAACACTACCTAATTCATAGATTTGTCTATATTGACTTGTCTACATTGTAAGACAATACTGAGGACTGCAAAACTATGACATGTATGGAGTTGTTTCATATTTTAGGTTCTTCAAAGTAGCAACCATTTACCTTAATGATAGCTATGCGTACTTGGCATTATCTTGACCAGCTTCATGAGGTAGTCAGCTGGAATAAGTCAATGTGTGCACCTTGTTAACTAGTGGCTTTTTTTTTTTAATGAATTGTGAAATTAGGTGTCCAAACATTTTGACTGGTACTTTAGGTTAGTGTTCCTTGCCTCTGAGTACTTTTTTTTTTTTCCCTTTTTGTAGCCTATTCCAATGTCGCCCATTAGAATTAAAGTGGATCCCTCTCATGATGCCAGCAAAGTCAAAGCAGAGGGACCTGGTCTTAACCGCACAGGTGACAAAATGGGTAGTGTCTGGTACATTTGGGTAGTGTCTGAACAATCTGAAATGAAACTAACCAAGCTCCACGCTTCCTCTTATCTTCCTCAGGTGTGGAACTGAACAAACCCACTTATTTCACTGTGAACACTAAGGGTGCAGGCAAGGCAAAGCTGGATGCTCAGTTTACTAGTCCTAACAAGGGTGAGGCAGTGCGGGACTTTGATATCATCAATAACCATGACAATACATATACTGTTAAATACACTCCGGTGCAACAGGTGAGTATGTGATTTTGTGATGGAACATCTTGAAGTATTTTTTTAATAGCAAGTTGTTAATCCTTGGCCCTCAATTTATCCTCCCGCAGGGTAATTTGGGTGTGAATGTGACTTATGGTGGTGATGCTATTCCCAAAACTCCCTTTGCTGTGCCTGTGGCTCCTTCCCTTGATCTGAGCAAGATTAATGTTGCAGGCCTTGGCGACAGTATGTTATGACGACCCTGCTTTTTTAAATATAATTTTTTTTTCTTCTTTCTAGAACTGGTTATCAGGTGGGGCTTTTTTTTTTTTTTAATTGCATCTTAAGCACGTTTTCTCCTTTCCCCCCCCAGAGATGACTGTTGGAAAAGATCAGGAGATTACGGTCAAATCGAAGGGTGCAGGTGGTCAAGGTAAAGTTGGTGCAAAGGTGACTGGACCTGGTGGTAAATCAGTGCCCTGTAAGGTGGAACCAGGGTTGAGCCCAGAAACTAGCCAAGTTCGCTTCATACCCAGAGACAAGGGACCCTATGAGGTGGAGCTCACTTATGATGGTGCTCCCATCCCAGGAAGCCCCTTCCCTGTGGAGGCTGTAGCCCCCACTGACCCCTCTAAGGTGGTACACTCACTTCTTAGATGCTTACTCACTTGAACTGCTGGCTTTTTTTTTCCCTCCCCTCTCTGACCTTATTACTTCTGTCTACAGGTCCGTTGCTCTGGTCCAGGTTTGGAGCGAGCCAAGGTTGGTGAGACAGGCCAGTTTGTGGTAGACTGTACCAATGCCGGCCCTGCTGAATTAACCATTGAGATAATCTCTGATAATGGAACTGAAGCTGAGGTACACATCCAGGATAATGGAGATGGAACTTATACAATCACCTACATTCCTCTGTACCCTGGAGTGTACACTCTTACCATCCGTTATGGTGGCCAGGATGTGCCAAAATTCCCATCAAAACTAAATGTGGAGCCAGCTGTTGAAACTGGTGGTGTGAAAGTCTTCGGGCCTGGAGTTGAAGGCAAAGGTAGTTTTTCTGGATCTGAATGTATTTGAGGTTAATCACTCTTGGGATTGCTCAATGTATAGGTTTTGAGGATGAACTTTGGTAAAATAGTTAATTTCCTTGGAATTGTCTTGTAGGTGTTTTCAGAGAAGCTACCACAGACTTCACAGTTGATGCTCGTGCCCTAACAAAAACTGGTGGCAATCACATCAAGACCTGTGTCAACAATCCATCTGGTAATTGCACTGAGGCTCTTATTAGGGACCTGGGAGATGGTACCTACAAAGTAGAGTACACTCCTTATGAAGAAGGTAAATCTTGTGTATATGTAATGCAAGTTGAATCTATATCTGGGTCTTGATTCAATAAATTCAAGTTTAATGTTGGCTTATTTTTCTTTGGGCAGGTCCTCATAGTGTAGAAGTTTCTTATGATGATGCCCCAGTGCCCAACAGTCCATTCCGTGTGCCTGTAACGGAAGGTTGTGATCCTGCACGTGTGCGTGTACATGGCCCAGGACTACAGGCTGGCATCACCAACAAACCGAACAAATTCACTGTGGAGACCCGGTTAGTGTTCAGCAGATAGTTTTAACAGTTAGGGAGGGAGAAGGGGGAACCTTTCCCTATTCCCTGGCATTTACTTTACTTTATCTGTCTGTTTAGTGGAGCTGGTACAGGAGGCCTGGGCCTGGCTATGGAGGGACCCTCAGAAGCCAAAATGTCCTGCACTGATAATAAAGATGGCAGCTGCTCTGTAGAGTACATCCCATATGAGCCAGGGACTTACAACCTTAATGTTACCTATGGTGGAAAACCTGTCACTGGTTAGTGTTAAGTTNNNNTTTTAATTTCTTTTACCCCCCCCCCCCCCCCCCAAATAAAAAAAAAAAAGTAACCCATTTCTTGCAATGTTTGCTCTTCTAGGAAGCCCTTTCTCGGTGCCTGTTCATGATACTGTTGATCCCACTAAGGTCAAATGCCAAGGCCAGGGTCTTGGGACCAATGTACGAGCTAATATTCCACAGGTCTTCACTGTGGATGCCAGCAAGGCAGGAGTAGCTCCTCTGCAAGTCAGAGTGCAGGGGCCCAAAGGTGGGTGCTTCATGTTTACAGTCACTTATAAATGATTCTGCCTCTCCTTGATTTTCCATTACCTGGAACATGCTTATTTTTTGCAGGTGTTGTGGAGCCAGTTGAGGTGGTGGATAATGGAGATCAGACTCACACTGTAAGCTATGTGCCCACCAAAGAAGGGCCATATTCCATTAATGTGCTGTATGCTGATGAGGAGATCCCACGCAGGTACAGGTCATACTTTCAGTGACTTTAGTCCTCTGAATAGATAACACCTTAATCAGATCCTGAGTTGGTTCTCATTGACACAGCCTCACACTTGCACATTCTAATTGGCTCGAAAGGATTGCTCTGTTCTCTACAAAGAGTGAAGCTTATTAGTCAGCTAACAGAGGACAAGTTAAGTCTTGAAGGGCAGTGATATTTGGCAATTAAAGAGGACTGTTAAAAGGAAGACTGTTAGCAAGTAGTCTGTAAATGTTATCCCTACTTTACAATCTTCTTTTTTCCTCATACACGCCCCCTCTCAATTATAGCCCTTATAAGTTGAAGGTTCTGCCCACACATGATGCCAGTAAGGTGCGTGCCAGTGGCCCTGGTCTTAACACTACTGGGGTGCCTGCCAGCCTGCCAGTGGAGTTTACCATTGATGCCAAGGATGCAGGAGAGGGACTTTTGGCTGTCCAGATTACTGTAAGTGCAAGAAGTGCTTTGATTTGTACTAGAGGGGAATTATAGAACTTGGCTAGGTCTTGTTTTTAATCCTTGCTTGTTTCAGGATCCAGAAGGGAAGCCCAAGAAGGCAAACATTCGTGATAACCAGGATGGGACTTATCTAGTCTCCTATGTGCCAGATATGACTGGTCGCTACACCATCCTTATAAAATATGGTGGTGATGAAATCCCATATTCCCCATACCGCATTCGAGCATTCCCTACAGGAGATGCCAGCAAGTGCACAGTTACAGGTAAGCCCTTCAACAGCATGGACCTCTGATCCACTTGGGGTGTCTGGTCCCCCCCCTCCTAGGCCATTATGATTGAACCCTTTCTGAACAATGTAAATATTAAAGCATCAGTAGACCAAAGTAGTATATTCAAAGTTAATCAAGAGGTTTGTTTCCAAACCAGTCTTTGTGAATCCTGTTGGGGGGGGGGGGGACATCTTTGGAGTAAAATAGCTTGATTAATTCTGCTATAAGGGAACTATTGGCAATTACTTGCCACAGTTGGCTTTCCTTTTTTTTGGGTTTAGATTCTGTCTGGCTTGAGCACTGAATTGAGACAGCTTAGAAACTCATTAAAAATGAATAATTTGAGTTGTGTGTGGCTCCCAGTCCTGTCCTCCACTTGGACACATCACCTTTTGTGCAGAGCTGCTCACATTCCCAGCACACTCTATTCACCACTTGGTTTAAATGTGTTTTTGTGGGTTTTTTTTTTTTCTCCCCCACTGTTTCTTTTGAGCACATTTTGTTGTATTTTGGTCTGACTCTACTCTTCACTTTTTCATTCTCTGCTTCTCACGGGCTCACAGTCTCAATTGGAGGTCACGGTTTGGGTAAGCGCTTCGATAAATGTCTTGCTCCGGACTTTTTTTTTTGCATGCAGAATGGCGCCATAATGCTTTGACAGCATTTTTTTTTAAATATGTGTAGTGTGTTTGAGCCTGCTGAAGTCTTCCTTTTAAAACTAATGTTTAACACTGGAAGTGTATACATCTTAACACTTTGAGGACAGCTGTTCTTGGGTCAGGGACTTGGTCCATCCTTTGTCTTGCCTTTTTTAAATGGCGTAAGACGGCATGTCTGGTTAGTGAAGAAAGACTAATAACTAACTTGAGCCTGACTTTATGGTGGAATGTGCCATTAAAGGTTACTGAAACTTTTTTTTTTTTAAATAGACATTTTGAGGGTTTTTTCTTCCCCCTTCTGAATTTTGTATTAATGACCTTTTAAGCCCATACCAGTTGGACAACTGAGGTAACAGACATAATGAAAGGCTCTTTCAATAATTGATCATGTCTGCAAGTTGCACAATTGTGTAGATGCAGATTTCTTATTCACAAATGAGGGCTGCTCTTTTTACTTACAAATCAGCCAAATTTGATGTAAAGGAGTTGAATCTTGAGATTGTGATCTGAGGTGTTCTGGAATGTGTAACTGGGCAAATGCCACAACAAAATTCAGCCAGTCTGAGTTCTAGTTTTTCATCGGTCACTCCTTATGGTGTCTGTTGCCACAGTGTCGTAGGTTCATGCTGAGGCAGAGTGCATGGTGGAATGAATATTACTACCGATTAGCTTTTATTTAAGCTTGGTGGCTGCATCTACAGGCTTTGAAGGTAATGGTTTTGTTTTGGTGCCCACCAGGTGCTGGAGTTGGTCCCACGATACAGATTGGGGAACAGACGGTCATCACTGTGGATGCAAAGGCTGCTGGAAAGGGGAAGGTGACCTGCACAGTGTGCACCCCAGATGGCGCAGAAGTGGATGTGGACGTGGTTGAGAATGAGGATGGAACCTTTGATATCTTTTATACAGCACCTCAACCTGGGAAGTACGTCATCTGTGTGCGCTTTGGAGGCGAACATATTCCTAACAGCCCCTTCCAGGTCATGGTACGTACACATGTATTTAAAACTTGCATACTGACCTAGCCTGTATTAACTTGCAGCTCTACCTTTTAACTTTGGAAAGAATACTTGTTCAAACATGAGTCCTCTTCAACACTCAGACTACATCTTAATTAAATGAGGGTGTGGGTTTCTTTTATTTAAATGACTTCTGTGGGTTCGGGTAGTTTTTGTTCTGGTGTCTGAGACTCTAACATTGCAAACCAGGTCAAGACTTCATACGTAATAAGCAGCTTCCCAGACCTGATATTTACCAGTATAATGCCTAAGTGTTAGGATTATTTCACTCTTGATTGTCATCCTGTCTCAGGCTTTGGAAGGTGCCTCCCCTGACCAACTTATGCAGCAGACGCAGGTCCCGCAGTACGCCTACGCGCCCAACAGGGGCCAGCCTTGGGTACTGACACTTCCCCCACCCACCCCTTTCCTCCCTATTCATCATGTCCACCCTCATTTGTCCCTAAACATTCTCTCTAATCTCCATTCTCCAGCTCCAACTCATTCTTGTCCTGTGGGTGTAGGCCCTACCCTGTTTCATCTAACTCCTAATTTTGTTGCCATTTGAATAGGCAGCCATTTTGCAAGCAATAAATGTGGAAGTCTGCATTTAACAAAATGGCTGGATGTGTGTTGGACGTTAACTGTTGGGTGCTGCTGTTTGCTGATTTGTAATGTGGTTTTGTTCAGATTAGTTCTCTCCTGTGGTGTCCCCATGAGTCACTTGTCCTGTCTGCTTGGCTCTCACTGTTATTGTCCAGACTTTTGAATCAGATGTGACTTGAGCCTTTATTCTCCTCACTGTGTCCATGCAGCCACCAGCATCATCCTTGTCATTCTTTTCCTCTTTTAGGGGCTGTAATTCCCACTCTACCCTTTTTTTTTTTTTTGAACAATCAAGTCATTTGTTTCAATTAACAATGTTAATGTCTATTTAAAAGGTATCTGTGGTATAGTGTTCTGTAAGCTTTTTCTTACTGTAAGTTCTTATAAATACTGGCTTTGCATTTGAGCAATATTTCAAGCCAAATATGACTGATGTATTGAGCACTTTTATTCAGCCATAAAAAGGTTCAGTTGACTGGTACTCAGATTTTTCATCCCTTCTCTCTGCCTCCCAGGCAACAGACAGGGCTATGGGAATGAATGGGCTGGATGTGGCTGGACTGAGACCTTTCGACTTGGTCATTCCATTTACCATCCAGAAAGGAGAGATCACGGGTATGGCTTTTTGTTTTTTTCTTCCCTAAAGTGGTATTCTCTTTGGCCTCAGCATTTAAAAGACCCCTTCTGTGGCTAGTCTTAAGTGTTGCTACCTAATCATCTTCAGGTGAAGTTAGGATGCCATCTGGAAAAGTGGCTAAGCCAGACATTGCAGATAACAAGGATGGCACTGTCACAGTGAAGTATGCTCCCACTGAAGCTGGACTACATGAGATGGACATAAAATATGATGGAATACACATTCCAGGTTATTATAACATGCATGCTACAGAGACTTGAAGTATAGTCAGAAAAAATGACTAGGCCGAACCCAACTGACTCTTATTTCCCTGACAGGAAGTCCACTGCAGTTCTATGTGGATTATGTCAACAGTGGCCATGTGACTGCTTATGGTCCTGGTCTCATTCATGGCATGGTCAATAAGCCTGCAGTGTTCACTGTTAACACCAAGGATGCTGGAGAGGGTACAGTATCTTGCTTTTCCACACTCACGGAATTTGCTTGTGCAACACTTTTTTTGGGGGGGGGATGGCAGGAACTTGGCTTGTATTGAAATGCTCCTGTTCTTGATCAGGTGGTCTGTCTCTGGCCATTGAGGGACCCTCAAAGGCAGACATCAGCTGCACTGACAATCAGGATGGTACTTGCACTGTCTCTTATCTCCCTGTTCTACCTGGAGACTACAACATCCTTGTGAAGTATAATGACAAGCACATCCCTGGTAGTCCCTATGTGGCAAAGATTACAGGTCAGTAACTATAAGCAGACAGGGATGGAGAATTTACCTTGGTTACCCATTTAGTGATGTAATGATCGGACAATCCATGGAAAAATCAATACGGTGTGTTTTTGTCCACAGGAGACGACTCCATGCGTATGTCCCATTTGAAGGTGGGCTCTGCTGCTGATATCCCGTTGGACATTGGAGAACTGGACCTGAGCCAGCTAACTGCCTCCCTCACCACTCCCTCTGGTCGTGAGGAGCCATGTCTGCTTAAGATGCTGCGTAATGGACACGTTGGTAAGTGTGCCAATAACCTTGGTAATCACTTGGCTACATTGCTTAAAATTCCTGCAATTAAAAAAGTAAAAATCTTCCACTCAACATTGCACCATTTTTTTTTTTTCTTTTCTTTTCCTTTTAATGTACTTAATCTTTGGATTAAGTGGATGGTAGCTAGTAAAATAAATGCCCAAATTTCTTGTTCTATTTTCTAGGAGTCTCCTTTGTGCCTAAAGAGATAGGAGAGCACCTTGTAAACATTAAGAAAAATGGCCGCCACATTCCCAACAGCCCTATTTCTGTTATGATCAAGCAGTCAGAGATTGCTGATGCTAGTCGTGTATGTGTCTCTGGCCAGGGTCTTAGCGAGGCTCGCACATTTGAGCCAGCTGAATTCATCATTGATACCAGAGATGCAGGTAAACTCTTTTGGTTAGTACTTGAGGTAACTTGTGATTGGCTGAAGTCCTTGATCTGATCTGTAGGTGTGTGTGGTTCTGTTTGGCTAGGATACGGAGGCCTTAGCCTGTCTATTGAAGGGCCTAGTAAGGTGGACATTAACACTGAGGATCAAGAAGACGGAACCTGCAAGGTCACATACTTCCCAACTGAGCCAGGAAATTATATCATTAATATCAAGTTTGCTGACCAGCATGTTCCAGGTATGTCTTTATTTTATAAAGTGATTTAAACTGGTATTAAATCTGCAGTTCTAACCCCCTTTTTCCCCCACCTTGTTCCATAGGCAGTGCTTTCACAGTGAAGGTGACTGGAGAAGGCAGGATGAAGGAGAGCATCACTCGCAAGAGGACAGCTGCATCTGTTGCCAATGTTGGCAGCCAGTGTGACCTGAGCCTGAAGATTCCTGGTAAGCACCGCCAAAACTTTCTTAACTGGTAGCTCAAATGACAGTTTACATTTACTCCTTTTGTCAGATGGTTTTATCCAAAACGAAATGATTGAAAATTCAGGTGACCCTAGCAAGGTCTCAACGGTGGAGGCTTGTTGGCACTGGGATTTGAGCTTGCAGCCTAGTATCCCAGAGCTGTAACAACTTAGCAGTCACTGTACCCACTTAAGCTACTGAATGCTTCTGACCTTTTCACATCTGTCTTGTAGAGATCAGCATTGCTGACATGACTGCCCAGGTGACTAGCCCATCTGGGAAAGTGCACAAGGCGGAGATCATGGAAGGAGAGAACAATACTTACTGCATTCGTTTTGTTCCAACTGAAATGGGTGTTCACACAGTTAGTGTGAAGTACCAGGGGCAGCATGTACCAGGATCACCATTCCAGTTCACTGTAGGTCCTCTAGGAGAAGGAGGAGCTCACAAAGTCCGTGCTGGAGGCCCTGGACTGGAGAGAGCAGAGGCTGGAGTTCCAGGTGGGTGGACCAGTGCAATTTTGCTGAAAATGGATACAACTGAGGAGGGGAACACATTACAAGGCACATCTGAATCCAGATGCTGAACCAAAGTGACTCTTGGTAGGGACTGGTTAATCATGCAGCCATCCATTATCTATACCACTTGTCCTTCAGGGTTGTGTGGGGAAGCTGGAGTCAATCCAGCTGACTCTGGGTGAAAAGAGGGGGAGGTATACCCTGGGCAGGTCCTCAGTCTGTCAAAGGGTTAACGCATGTGCTCCCATTCTATGGGCAGTTTAGAGTAGCCAGTTAACATAATGTGGGAGGAAACTCCTGTAGGCACTGGCTAGCATCCTGGCACGGAAAAGGGTCTTTTAATTGGAAGCATTTGCCAAGCATTCATGTTTTAACTCTGCATTTCCATTGCTATTTTGGCGCACTCCTGACCGTATTCACCTCGCACAATAGTGTGGCTTAACTTATCTGCAGAACTTGTGACTTTGGAACATGCTGTATTGCATTTTTTAACATAAATCGGTGTGTTCTGACATGTACTCTGGCACATGACAAGTCTATATATCTGTTGGAGAGCCATTGATTTTCTTATCCTGCTCCTTTCAGCTGAGTTCAGCATATGGACTCGTGAGGCTGGAGCTGGAGGTTTATCCATTGCTGTGGAGGGACCTAGCAAAGCTGAGATTGCTTTTGAAGACCGTAAGGATGGCTCCAGTGGCGTTTCCTACATTGTACAGGAGCCTGGTGAGTGTGGCAAAGTCCTGTTAATCTTGTTACCTTGTGCTCTTGGGTTTTCTCATGACGAGCAATATGACTGATGGGTGTATGTGTGTATATAACTTACTATTTTTGGACTTGCTTTGCAGGAGATTATGAAGTGTCTATAAAGTTCAACGATGAACACATCCCTGACAGTCCCTTTGTGGTGCCTGTCGCCTCACCCTCCGATGATGCCCGTCGCCTTACTGTTGCCAGTCTTCAGGTGAGGCTTCGAGAAAGACAGACACTTGTCCACCCCAAACAAGTCCCAGACGGCACTCAGCACAGCAGCACAAAAGCTCAGACACCACTTATAGTAAAATCAAGGGGAGGAGGGTAAAATGTTTTGTTAGGACACTTGATCTTTTCATGTCCTCAAGCAGTAAGGAGAGGAATAATTGAACTTTAATGTTGGCAGGTTTTGTTACATTTCTACATGAAAGACTGGCTACTTATTTAATCAAGATAGGGATGGAGGTTTATTTTTAATAAACCCCTTCATTCAGATAATGTTGACTTGTGCCCCTTTTCCACCAAAGCAGGGCCAGTGCTTAGTTTGGAACTGGGTTTTCTGTTTCCACTGACGAAGAGCTGGCTCTGGGGCCAGAAAAAACGGTTCCAGGCTAGCACCAACTCTTTGCTGGGCCAGAGGAAAGAACCACTTAAGTCAGCGGGGTGGCGGCAAGAGTTGTTAAGACCAACAATAATAGCAAGATCGTGACAGGTCACCATTTTTAAGCAGCAAGAAGCAGCAGCTGTACAAACGTGAAGTCGTCCATTGTTATTGCTGCTGCTTTTGTGTTGCTACGATGTTTGCGCCAAGGTTTATACAAACAGCGATGTACCTGACGTGGCTCCGCTTAGCACTCCAAGCTATGGAAAAGCAAACTGGTTCTCAGCTGGCTCGCAAGTTGAACAAGCTGTGAACAGCACTGGCCCCAAACCAGCCTTGGAACTGATTTGGTAGAAAAGGGGTAGTTTAGGAAAATTAGATCGAAGGGTCTCCATGTTCTGCTGCTGTGTTGAGGGTTGATGGGCAGGGTTTGTGGGATACTGCAGGACTGTTTGTATTTCTCGTGCCTTGTCCTAAAGGCTCTCAACAGTCTTACTCCCTCCCTACATAGCCTGCAGGGATGGAAGTCAGGGGCTAAAGAGTTAAAGAGAGCTCTTTTCTCTGCATGTGTGTAGACTGCTCATTTGTACATTGGGACTTAATGCTGTCTCATTTAGCCTCTCTTTAACTCTGTTAGCCTGAAGGTAAGCAATGCTAGTCCTACTGCTGTAGAACTTGAATCTGGTGGTGGTTAAAATAAATGCCATACTAAGGGCTTTTTACTCATTTAAGTGTTATGTATTTGATGACTAGTTGATTTTGTGAAGTGTTATGTGAACACAGGAGTCCGGTTTAAAGGTGAACCAGCCTGCTTCTTTTGCTGTGAGTCTGAATGGAGCAAAAGGTGTCATAGATGCTAAAGTTCATAGCCCATCAGGGGCATTGGAGGAGTGTTGCGTCACTGAGATTGATGAAGGTAATGATCATGACCCATGGAGCTCAGCTGCCCTTTGAAATCTTGCGGTTTAAAAAAAGTGCTATGCTGTTTGTATCTGTGCATGCCCATGGTTTTAATGAACTTCATGCTATGCAGCATTTTCAAAGGGCTAAATTGGTATCCACTTTTGTACAGAAAAGCATGACCTGCTGTACAAAGTATGATCAGTAAAAGCATAATCACTCAACTGATTGCAACCTGCTCCCCTCCTGCCCTTCTGTTTGCTCTTGCAGATAAGTATGCAGTGAGGTTCATTCCCAGGGAGAATGGCTTGTACCTGATTGACGTGAAATTCAATGGCTCTCACATCCCTGGAAGTCCATTCAAGATCCGTGTTGGGGAGACAGGCCAGGCTGGAGACCCGGGCATGGTGTCTGCTTATGGGGCTGGTCTAGAGGGAGGCACCACTGGTATGTGTTCTGAGAAGCCTGTAGGATTAGTTTGACTTTTTTTTTTAAGTGTAAAATTTTACTCCCTCTTGTACAGGCTCACCATGTGAGTTCATTGTAAACACAAGCTCAGCTGGTCCTGGAGCACTGGCTGTGACTATCGATGGACCTTCAAAGGTGAAGATGGACTGTCAGGAATGCCCAGAAGGGTACAAGGTCTTGTACACACCAATGGCTCCTGGAAATTACTTAATTTCTATTAAATATGGTGGACCCTACCACATTGTTGGCAGCCCCTTCAAAGCTAAAATTACAGGTGAGAAGTGCAGCACTCCTTAATCTGATAGGGGGGGGGGGGGGGGGGGGGGGGGGGGGGGGGGGGGGGGGGG
>JAPEKM010000005.1:41026575-41040691 GCA_027575975.1 Cathorops multiradiatus
TGGAATTTTGAAACTTCCACATCATTGCATTCCGTTTTTATTTACAATTTGTACTTTGTCCCAACTTTTTTGGAATTAGGGTTGTAGGTAGCGGTCTGAGTGAATGACCTTGACATCTGTGACGTCACAGCAGGAAGTCTTTCGGTCTCATTGCCATTTCTGCTATACAAAAACACAGAGCTGACTGCAACTCCGATCCTCCATTTTGAGATAATTTATGCTCGCCATGCCATGCAGATGTGTTGCTGGTGGGTGCAGCAACACAACAGAAGGTGGAATTACGTTGCATTCATGGCCCAAGAATGTTCAAACTGCAAAGATTTGCATGTGTTTTGCGAGAAGTTGACGGGCACATTTTACTGAAGACTCGTACGAAACCTCTGATCGGTTGAGGAGCGTTGGCTATAAGCCCGTATTGAAAGAGGGTGCAGTACCAACAATTAAATAAAACTACAAGAAAAGAAATTAATTAATTAGGAGCGTAAGTTCAGTTGCACCAGTTCTCCTGGAGTGTGAGCTGAGGGTTCTTGGTAAAACCCGGGACGGAACGGGACGTGACCTCCCTGCGGTTGTTGCTAAAACCAGTGAGGTTCTGTCCTGGGTTTTCGTAATTGCCTGAGCCGAGCAGTAATGGCGGAGTACACAGTATGGAGAAAATGGATAATGAGTGGAGCAGCCATCTGATTTCTCAACTGGATATTGCTGCCATCTTGCCCTTACATGGAAGAAGTGAATGAACAGAGAACTAAACGAACATCTGAAAGTCAGATTGTTTTGAAACAAATCGGCCACAAGGTCGGCCTTCAAGAAGCGAGAACACAGATGGGTAAGCTCCGACTTTCATTTGGATACAAAACAACACTCGTTGTTTCCGTGCATTTAGATTAATACATGTAACTTGTGTGTTTTAAGTTACCGGTATAAGATTATTTAATTTGCTTCAGAATGTGATTTTCTCAGTTCATCTGATTATTTAATTAGCCTTTTACATTTTATTAGTGAAAATGTATGCATGTACATGCATGTTGCATAAGTTATAACACCCATCCTGTTTTAATAAGAGTCAACCCACAATCAATGAAGTCAAATCAGTCTTAGTTGAACAAGTCGGTCACAGGATTTCTTACTTTCACCATAAATGTTTATATGACTTTGGTCTATAGCTGTAAAAGGCCTCGGCCTTAAAACCGGTTCCTGCTGTGACATCACGCACTCGGGGCTGGCTCAGCTCGAATGCCAACTTTGCTGTCGATTTTAACTCTTAATATATATTTTAATTCCCATTTATGCAGCATACAAGAGTCAAGGATGGAGATATCATGCTGGAACAGGTTCGAGCCCTTTAGTTCCAGCGAAGGGAAACTGCAATGTTAGTACAATATTCACCATCCACCTTATTAGGAACACCTGTACATTCACATTGGATACAACAACTAAAATAAGCACACACTACAACTGTGGTGAGAAGAAAAGCATCTCAGCAAGACTCAAAACAGTCCATCAGGTACCCACATCCATGCCACAGTCACAGAGATCACACCTTTTCTTCATTCGGATGTGAACATGAAGTGCATGATTTTTTGCATTGCACTGCTGCCACATGACTGGCTGATTAGATAAGTGTTGCCAGGCAAAGCAAATCTCACCCGGCAGCACTTATTTTACACCTATGTTAATAATGGTAATATTTCTCAATCAGTTGTCAGGTTATAGTCCTATGAAACTCCAAAATTGGAATGACATTTCAAAGCCATTCAAGGTCAAAGGTCATGGCAGCAACTGAAAGCCCATATGGGACTTGTATGTTGATAATTGTAAACATCTGGCTTTCATGAACCATTTTAAAAGTTATCGCCCTTTGAAAACCCATGACCTTCAGTTTGACCTTTCAATGTCAATTAAGGTCAAAAGGTCATGGTGCCAAATCAAGCCCCTGTGGCACTTCCTAAAAGTTGATAATGGTAAATATCGGTCTCCCATCAACCGTTTTCAAGTCACAGCCCTCTGAAAATCCATGACCTTGAGTTTGACCTTTCAAGGTCATGGTGCAAAATGAAAAACCATATGGGAGTTCCTATATGCTCATAACAGTAAACATCTGTCTATCAGCAACCGTTTGAGTTATAAATGAAAATGTTTTGACCGAAAGGTTGACCTTTCCGGTGACCTTGACCCGATTACCCCCAAAATTTAAGGTCAAAGATCATGGTGCCAAATGAAAGCCCCTATGGCACTTCCTATAAGTTGATAATGGTAAACATCTGTCTACCATCAACCATTTAAGTTACAGCCTTCTTAAAATCCGTGACCTCGAGTTTGACCTTTCAAGGTTACTCAAGATCAAAGATCATGGTGCCAAATGAAAGGCCATATGGGAATTCCTATATGCTTATATTATCATAAACATGTGCCTATTGGCAAATGCTTGAGTTATAATGGAAAATGTTATTTTGACCGAAAGGCTAACCTTTCTGATGACCTTGACCTAATTACCCCCAAAGTTTAAATCAGGACCATGGCCCACCTGTCCTGATAATTTGAAGTCAATCAGTGCAACCGTCTAGACACTAGATTGTTAACCATCAGAGACACACCGCACTGATTACAATACCTTGCCCCGCTTACCCTGTCGTGCGCGAGGTGACTACATGAATGTGCAGGTGTTCCAGATAAAGTGGATGGTGAATGCATGACAACGTAATCTTGAGAAATCCTTATTCAAATCTAAGTTTCATAGAACTGCTGTCACAAGAGGACAGAAACAGTGAAATTAACGCATTGAGATCTGATACCAGAAAAATTGTCCTTTCTCTCCGTTGTGTGCCGCCTTACAAAAAGTCTATTTTTGACTGTTTTACACTAAAAGTACTGTAATCTTATTGCAAAGCCGGCATAAAGTCGAAAGAATGAACAATTTAATGATCACAATCAGTCAGCCAAAATCTAATCAATATATTATTTGGAGTGAAGAAAAGAAACTGCAAAGATCGACAGTGTTGCACAGTTAAACAGATGATGAATAGACTCATTTATTGTTGTTTTGATTGACCTGAATACGAGGAACAACCAGGAGTCCAGCAAATCAAATCTGAGAACACTTTAGTATAAAAGGCAAGTGAAAGTTTTACGATTGTTCTGTATTTACATGTATCTGCTGGAGTCAACATGGAAATCTGTTTTATATACACACGAACCAGAAGGAACAAAGATGATGACAGGAGCTGGAATAGAATTCTTAAAAACATTGTAATGTAATGCCAACTTGTTCACCCTAGCCAAAGTTAACCAATGAAAATTGGGGGGGCGCACCCCAGAAAGCACCAAAACAACCAACCAACCAAGAAAAAAAAAAAATCCTGCCAACCATGAAAAAACAAAAAGCCTGTCAGCCTTATAACAGACCTGCCCTTAAATCATCTTTTCCTTTGCAAAACCAAACTCATTTTAAAAATCTAGAAAATGAAGGGAGATGGTGAGAGATTTCAGGCTGCACTGATGAACCATAAAATAGAAAATAAATTCAAAATCAACAGAATCATCATTTGGCAGATTGTAGCTAGACATCGTATACTGCAGAAAGCCAAAATGAGACTTGGAGAAACAGGCTGGTCCTGGACTAAATTAAACTTACCTTACCTTATATACCTTAAGCTTAAAGTTTGAAATTTTACTCATAAGACGTACAACTAGATCATATAGCCTTTTAGTTAACTTACTCAGTTTTATTTATATTAACCATTTAATCTCTTATATTCACAGTAGCATTCTCATGATCAAACCCTCAGCTTCTGTTTAATATGCCCTCTACTACAAACAAAAACAGGTGTGGAAACGACTATCTGCTTAAAAAAAAAAAGTAAATGACAAATATTACACTACAGTTTATCAACATGCACAACTGTACTTAATGCAGACATTTCCACAGGGTGTTGCATGTATAAAAGGAGAAAGAGGGGGGGAAATCCATAATCCAACAAATTACAAATAATAAACAAGAAGTGACACTCCAAAAAGATGCAAAGAAAACCACTCCAACAAGCCAGTCCACTGGGTGTAAATACAAGACTGTCCACTGCGTTAACAATTAATATGTGGGCACCGATCAGACACCTTCAAAGAGGATGAATATGACTGCATGAACGTAACGCAGCCGTGTCCTCCCCGCTGCCTGTGTAATCAAACGCTTGCACTCCGGTTATTAGTGAACGTCTGGGTGCACATTTCTTCTTCTGCAACTGCATCCTAATCCAAACTTTGAGCATATTTTTCATGTGTGTTTAGAGACATACACATTTAGCTAATTTCTAATATTTTAAAAACATTGAACAATGTGCAATAGAAGCACCTTTGCTGTGCTTGATCAGCTGATGAGCACTGAAGTCTCTTTCAAGGAAGAAGTTTCCCTGAGGTGAGGACTGCTGTTTGGTGGTCACTGCTACAGCTTTAGGGTTTTAGGTTTAGTCCACCTCTTCCATGCTGGTGTAAGACGAGCCGGAGCATTCTGCAGCTCGGGCAAAGAGATCAGACGCCACTTCTGCACCCAACTGAGGGGGTCCTTCAGGGTCCAGGTCTGTCCCAAAGAGTGTCTGGCTAGAAGCCTGTAAAATAAACCATTGTTACAAATGGGAGAATTCATGCCCCATATGGTGCACATGAATGCCAACTGAGAAAAGGCTGCACACTCCATAACTAAAGCAAAAGGGTAAGAAATCATTTACATTCTGCTGCAGAGAGAAACATTATTTGACAGTTACAGGGGTTAAAAAAATTGTCCAATAATACATTTGTGAACTGGAAGATCAACTTTATTTGCAAAACAGAAGAAATACAAGTAAAATTCTGCAACAGCACTTAGGACACTGCTGTAGAATCTGACATCAAATTGCTTAAAATACATAAGTAATAAAATAAAACTTATTTTATACAGTATGTACAAGCCAACTGATGATTACAGGTATTAAATGTAATTACATGACAGAATCTAAGCCAAAGACTGCATAGTTGCAAAAATGTAGCCAACAGATACAGTACCAGTCAAAAAAAGTTTGGAAACACCTTCAAATTCGATGTTTTTATTTTTTTTCTACATTGTAAATTAATACTGAAGTCATCCAGACTATGCAGCAACACGTAAGGAATCATTTAGTAAACTTTAAAATGTTAATCAAACCAAAATATGTTTTAGATTTTAGATTCTTCAAAGTAGGCACCTTTTGCTTTGATTACAGCTTTGCACACTCTTGACATTCTCTCAATCAGCTTCATGAGGTCATCACTCGAAATGGTTTTCCAACAGTCTTGAAGGAGTTCCCAGAGGTGCTGAGCACTCGTTGGCTGCTTTGCCTTCACTCTGCGGTCCAACTCATCCCAAACTTTTTCGGACTGACTGACCTTCATTTCTTAAAGTAATGATGGACTGTCGTTTTTCTTTACTTAGTTGAGTAGTTCTTGGCATAATATGGATTAGAACAGTACTCAAATAGGGCCATTCACTGTATACCAACTCTACCTCTTCACAACACAACTGATGGTCTCAAACACATTAAGAGGTCAAGAAATTCAAGAAATTAACTCTTGACAAGGCACAGCTGTAAACTGAAAGCCATTCCAGGTGACTACCTCGTAAAGCTGACTGAGAAAATGCCAAGATGTGCAAAGCTGTCATCTAAGCAAAAGGTGCCTACTTTGAAGAATCTAAAATATAAAACATATTCTGGTTTGATTAACACTTTTTTGTTTACCAAATAATTCCATATATATTTCTTCATAATGTCAATGACTTTAGTATTAATCTACAATTCAGAAAATTTTAAAATAATGAAAAACCACTGAATTAGAGGTTTCCCCAAACTTTTGACTGGTACTGTATATGTTTTTGCAGTGTCTGTATTTTCATTACCAACTAGTTACCAAGCTCCTTCCAGACTCTGGCACTCAAGATTGAACATACATGTAGCAATAATTTTATGGGTCAAATCTGTTGTTTGTCGTCAGCCGACAATATTATATCGAAGCCAAGTGAAGTGCCAGGTAGATGAGATTGACGGTGGTGCAGGCGAAGCCGATATGGTGGCTTAGGATGGACAGGTTATGGTAGTGGTGAAAGCTGTTTTTGTGGGCCTTGTATTTTGGATCCTGCTCACGGAGTTTGACATAGCGCTCCCTGTTGGTGAAAAAGCCAATCTCTTCACCAAGGCCATGTTCCTGCTCAATCTCCCTAACCACCTCCAAGTGCTCAATGATAGCTGGAGTTAACAACTGCACATTCAACCCTGCCATGATCACAGCCACCAAGAACAGAGCCATCTGTCAAACAAACAGAATCATGTGTTAGGATCAAATTGTCTAGGAAGACAGAGAGGGAGAGAAAGACAGAGAGGGAGAGAAAGACAGACAGAGAGAGATGGGGGAGAAAGGAAAAAAGGAAGCCTTATTACAGTTTTATTCCAGTGCTCATCTTGCAAACATTAATGTGATAGTAGATTGAGGGGAAAAATCTAAGTACTAACGATAACATTTAAATGTGAATGTTGCGGACAGATTTCTGTTTTGAGAATGTGATTGACATGCCGGGTTGGTGACGTGCGTAGAGTGGGTCACGTGGTGATTAAGTTTGTATATCACCTGGGCTGCTTGGGAATGGCGGTAGTAGTAGTGAGTAGGTGTTTGGGGAAAGCCTACATTTTGTTGACCGCTTCTTGTACACCGCTCGTTTGGGCCACGCTACACCGCTGGCTTTACTAAGAACCGCTTATGACCACGCTACTCCGTGCATTTTAAACCTCGTTTGCACAGCGCACCTTTCACCTTTTGCACGTTTGCACACCTGTGACTTCGCCTTGAATGTCTGGATTTTAATGATCATGGATGGAGCATTGTGAACCTTTTTACCTCTGAGATGTAACTTGAATAAAACCAGTATGGAACGTGGATCAACTCGAACCCTTTTGTACAACGGCGCGTCGGGCAAACCTTTCCCCTAATTCAGCTACTCGGCGACTTAAATATTAGTTTGATACGTCGCCACAATATTGTCAACAAAATACGGCATTTGCTCGGACGGCAAATGGAGCACAGCTTAAAACGCCCATGAGCTCACACAGAAAACACAACAACGTGAAGAAAGCGATTTACCTGAACAGAGAAGACAACTGCGGTAATGTACATCTGTTTATTGAATTATCGCTGGCTTGGTGAAGGCTGACTGTTGTTGATGGTGATTTCCTGAGTAGCCGACGTCGTGCTTACGTCACGTTTCATTCATTGCTTGGACTGTGGATTCTGTGGCTAACAAGAACACTGGTGTTCATCGGAATCATAGCGCTGTGTGTGTGTGCTGCTGCTCAGGCGTTCGTGGATTTGTGAATACTGCTGTTGCTTTGATATTGTATTTAATGCCGTGATTTGCATGCCTCATTGAAACACTTGTAATGTGTGACAAAGAAACCCTTGGTGTGAATAATGCAACAATGAGTGACACAGAAAACCAAAGTGTGAAACATGCCAAAATGAGTAACAAAGAAACTCCTGTCGTAAAAAATGCCCAGGATAAGAGACAAATTGTCCTCACTGAAAAAGCTCTGCTAAACAAGATTGAAAACATTCAAACAGAACGGAAAAAGCATGTAAACAAAATGAAAGGTATCATCACTTCCCTGAAAGATCTAATGAATGCTGATGAGACTGAATCTCAGGTCAAAATACTGCTCCATGAGTTAACGCAGCGGCTTGAAAGAGCCACTGAGCTTCATGTCTCCCTGTTACCACTAATGCCTACAGAAGAGCAAAATAAACAAAATGAATGGTTCTCAAGCATAACAAAATTCAACGAATGGTTTATCGAGGACGTAAAAGCATGGCTTGCAAGCATTGTTAAAATTTCGGGTAGGCCATCGGATGAGGTGTCATCTCAAAATGCCCCGCTGGAGGGAGATGTGCAAGCAAATGAGCACACACAATTCCACCTGCCTTTTCATTCTCAACATGATGAGCAAGATGATGTATCTCCAATGGACAGTGTGTCAAACCTTGGGAGTAGGGCAAATTCAAAAGCCTCTTCAACTGCCTCTGACTATCGCAGAGCCCAAGCCGAAATGGCTGCCTTGCTCGCACAGCAACAAGCGCTCAAGGAAAAGCACAGCATTGAGAAACAGGAGGAGAAATTGAGGAGAAGGAAAGAGGAGCTTCAATTGGAAGCAAATATTGCAGCAGTTGCCGCAAAGGCGGACGTGTTGAAAACTGGATCGATTGTGCGGAGCTCTGCGTCAAGAAAGTCAAACGGAATGGAGTCTTACTTTAACGCGAACAAAAGGGCCTTTAAAAACCTTGACGTGGATGCAGACACGTTTGTCCCAAGGATATTTGACTTAAACCCAAAAGAAAATCCAGTTGCTTTCAACACAAAGTCTACAGTGAAACAACAAATGATAATGTATAAACCAGCCCCTCCTCTCACTGGACCTCCCGCACAAGTGAAAGAGAACACATACTTGCCGTCACAACCAAAGGCAAGCTTGCCAGTACAACAACCTGCACACTGGTCTTCACAACAAAATGCTGGCTCAGCAACCAATGCTAATCTGGTTTCAATCATGCACACACAAAATCGTTTGACTGAAATGTTGGTCCATCAACAAAGTTTGGCAACGTTGCCAAAGAGAGAAATATCCGTCTTTGACGGAAACCCTCTTCACTTCCACGCCTTCATGAGGTCCTTTGAACAAGTGATCGAGTCAAAAACTAACAACTTTGATGACTGCCTCCACTACTTAGCACAGTACACTAGGGGGCAACCTCATGAATTGGTTAAGAGCTGCCAACATATGGCAAATGGTGCTGGATACGTGAAGGCAAAAACTCTCTTGTATGAACATTTTGGAAATGAGCACGTGATTGCAGCGTCTTACCTGAATAAAATCCACTCATGGCCACTCCTTCGATCTGAGGATGCGGAGGCACTTCAAGCATATAGTCTCTTCCTGCGCGGATGTTGTAATGCCATGGAGGAGGTTGACGGCCTTTCAGAGTTGAACACGCCAAGCAATATGCTTTCTGTGATTAGCAAGCTGCCGTATAAAATGAAGGACAGATGGCGATCAGCATCTTGGGATATTCAGGAGAAACAACATCGGAGAGCTGCATTCATGGACATTGTCACTTTTCTAGAGCGCCAAGTCAAAATAGTCACTGACCCTGTGTTTGGGAGCTTGTCCGACCCCCTGTCCAACCATCCAGCAGCCAAGGCCAGCGAGGGAGGGAGGCGCACAGTGCGCCCAAGAATGAAAGAGAGCAGCTTCGGCACAACAGTCACAGGTTTTGAGACGGATCAAGCAGCAGTGCAGGAGCATCACGGCCACAAGAAACCCTGCCTGTTCTGTAAAGGCACGCATTCATTGGAGTCATGTTCTCATCTCAGTAAGGAGCCTCACAATGAGAAGATTTCATTTCTTAAAAGGAACGGCATCTGTTTTGGCTGTTTGTGCACTGGACATATTATTAAAGATTGTAGGCGACGCCTTTCATGTAAAGTCTGTACTTACAAGCATCCAAGTCTGCTCCACATTCATAAGGAAAATAATGAACCCAGGTCTGACACCCTGGCAGAAGAAAGTCCCGTTGCAGTTCAGTCTAGTGGCCTTACTGGGGCCGGTGAGCACGATTGCAAGCTGGCCATTATACCAGTTAAAGTAAAATCAAGGAAAGGCCACAGAACAGTTGAAACTTATGCGTTTTTAGACCCGGGGAGTTCAGCGTCCTTCTGTACTGTGGGTCTACTGGCCAAATTGAATCTGACCGAGAGGAAGACAAAGATTCTCCTGCGCACAATGGGGCAGGAGAAAGTTGTGAACAGCGGCATTGTGACGGATCTGGAGGTTGCGGGACTGCAGAGTGACGTCTTCTGCGAAATGCCTGCTCTTTTTACTCAGCAGAGCATGCCGGTCAATGCGTGCAACATCCCGAGGCAGCGGGACCTGGAAGGCTGGCCTCATTTAAGCCAAGTTCTTCTGCCAGAAATACCGGCGCAAGTTGAAATCCTGATTGGCATGAACATGCCCAGAGCGTTGGAACCTCTAGAGGTTGTACGGAGCGTGGACAATGGTCCTTTTGCCATTAAAACTGTCCTTGGCTGGACGGTTAATGGGCCTCTTGGCAAAGAATGCTTTGAAAGTCAAAAATGTATGTCCACAGTCAATGTCAACCGGATTTCTGCGGTGAGTCTAGATGAGTTGTGGAAGCAGCAGTTTAAGATGGACTTCCCTGAGAGCAGCCATGATGAGCAGTCGGCTCTGTCAAGAGAAGATTCCAAGTTCCTAGAGTTGGCCAGTAAGTCAGTAACATTGAAAGATGGGCACTACAGCATCGCCCTGCCTTTAAGAGACAGAGGCATGAACATGCCGAACAACCGTGCAATTGCAGAGCAGCGTGCCGTAAGCCTGAAGAGAAGATTTGTCAGAGACCAAGAGTTTCATAGAGATTATACCACTTTCATGACAGACCTCCTTTCCAAAGGCTATGCACAAAGTATACCAACTACAGAACGTCAACATACAGGCCGTAAGCAAGGCTATGCACAATGTGCGCCCCCTATAGACCAACATATAAGCCGTAAGATCTGGTATATTCCCCACCATGGAGTTTACCACCCAACCAAAGGGAAAATCAGAGTTGTTTTTGATTGCGCAGCATCTTTCCGAGGCATTTCCCTAAATGCGCAGTTGCTGAGTGGTCCTGACCTCACAAACACATTGGTTGGTGTGTTGACTAGGTTCAGAAAAGAGCCTGTTGTCTTGATGTCTGACATTGAAGCCATGTTTCACCAGGTGCGGGTGCCAGAGGAAGATGCTGATTTGTTGAGATTTCTATGGTGGCCCAGTGGCGACTTAAGTCAGGACATGCAAGAGTACAGAATGGCAGTTCATCTGTTTGGAGCAACATCCTCTCCGAGCTGCGCTAATTATGCGCTACGAAAATGTGCAGAAGACAATCGGTCACACTTCAGCCAGCTGGCAGTTGACACTGTCTTGAATAGTTTTTATGTCGATGACTGCCTTGCCTCAGTAGCCTCAGTGGAGGAAGCCATCTCTCTCTACACAGACCTCAGAGACCTCTGCGCTAAGGGCGGTTTCCACCTGACAAAGTGGATAAGCAACAGTCGCAGTGTTCTGTCAAGAATACCAGAGGAAGAGAGAGCAAAGGAAATCAAGGACTTGGATTTGGACTCTGATGACCTGCCTGTTGAGCGTGCGTTGGGAGTGCGATGGTGCGTGCAGTCAGATGCATTCAAGTTCTGTATATCCATCCCAGACAAACCCCTGACTCGTAGAGGCATCCTCTCCACAGTGAGCTCCTTCTATGACCCCCTAGGGTTCCTTGCTCCGGTCATCTTCGCTGCTAAAAGGATCCTTCAAGATCTATGTCAGAGGGGGACGGGATGGGACGACCCTGTACCATCAGCAGTTGCCCAGCAGTGGAAAGACTGGGTCACGGAACTGCAGCTGTTGGACAATGTCAGCATCAGACGATGTCTAAAGCCTCCTGACTTTGGGGAGCTGACCGCTGCGCAGTTGCACCACTTTGCAGATGCGAGTGAGAAGGGGTATGGCGCCGTCACCTACCTGCTGCTGTGTAACAGTCACTCCCAAGTGCACACTTCTTTCATAATGGGAAAGTCCAGGGTGGCACCATTGAAACCAGTCACAATTCCTCGAATGGAGCTGACCGCAGCAGTGGTGGCAGCTCGCATGGATGGGCTGTGGAGGAAGGAGCTGAAACTGCCTCTGTTAGATTCAGTGTTTTGGACAGACAGCACTTCGGTGCTGAAATACATCAACAACGAGACAACCAGGTTTCGTGTATTTGTGGCGAACAGAGTCTCAGAAATTCTGAAAACCTCAAAGGCCTCCCAGTGGAGGTATGTGAGCACGGCAGATAATCCAGCAGATCTTGCCTCCAGAGGCATGAAGGCAGAGCCTTTCTTGAGGAATGTGTCATGGTTAAATGGTCCTGCATTTCTTAAGCAGCGAGAGAGCGGGTGGCCTGTGAGCCCAGACAATTCACAAGAACTCTCTCTTGAAGACCCCGAAGTTAAGGTCTCTGCTGCAATTAATGTTTTACGAACTGCTGCCAGTGATACTGATGGTGGTGAGGACAGCCATCCTTTTACCCCTCTGATCAATAAAACCTCGTCCTGGACTCGCCTTGTAAGGGTGGTGGGTTGGATCCTGAGGTTCAAAGCAGCACTCCTGCGCCACAGTAAAGTCAGTGCTCCTCCTCAGTCCAGTTCTGATACAGCTGGTCATGCGGATGGCTCCCGCAAAGGCTCCCTCTTATTGGGAGAGATCAGGGATGCAGAGACACAGATAATCAAGTTCTGTCAATTCAAGCAGTATGCAGAAGAAATCTCCTGTCTGCAAGGAGGAGGAAACGTGAAACGAAGCAGCCATCTGTACAAGTTGAATCCTGTCCTGGAGGAAGGTGTGCTGCGAGTTGGTGGCCGTCTTAGCAGAACAGCTATGTCTGAAGACTCAAAACACCCAGCCATAGTCCCCAAAGACCATCACATTGCTAGCCTCATTCTGCAGCACATTCATAAAGAAGTGGGTCATGGTGGTAGGAACCACATTCTGTCAAGGCTGCATCAGAGATACTGGATTCCCCGTGCTGGAACTCTGATAAGAAGCATCATGTCAAGGTGTGTGGTATGCAGGTGGCATCATGGAGCAGTTGGCCAACAACAAATGGCGGACTTACCCGGAAGCAGAGTAACTCCTGAGAAACCCCCCTTTACCTGCGTAGGAGTGGATTACTTTGGACCGTTTGAAGTGAAGCGTGGGAGAAGTCTAGTGAAGCGCTATGGAATCATCTTTACGTGCTTGGCGATCAGAGCTGTGCATATTGAGGTCGCCACATCTCTTGACACGGATTCCTTCATCAATGCCCTACGCCGCTTTGTTGCTAGGCGAGGCCAGGTACAAGAACTGCGCTCTGACAATGGCACCAACTTTGTGGGAGCAGAGCGTGAACTGAGAAGAGCAATGGAAGAGTGGAATCAGGAAAAGATCTCTGACACGTTGTTGTTGAAAGGAGTGCAATGGATCTTCAATCCTCCAACCGGATCACACCATGGCGGTGTGTGGGAGCGCTTGATTCGTTCCATCCGAAAGGTCCTTAACTCCACACTCCGGACACAGCACTTGGACGAAGATGGTCTGCAAACGGTCCTATGTGAGGTGGAGTCAATCCTTAATAGCAGGCCCATTACTCAGCAGTCCACTGACCCAAATGACTTGGAAGCGCTAACTCCAAACCACCTCCTTCTACTCAAATCAAATCCACACTTGCCTCCTGGTCTGCTCCAGAAAAATGACCTTTATGCACGGAAAAGATGGAGACAGGTCCAATACATCTCTGACCTGTTCTGGAAAAGGTGGATCAAGGAGTACTTGCCACAGCTTCAGCGACGTGACAAATGGACAAGAGTCAAGCCCAACTTCGTTGTTGGAGACGTGGTTCTCATCGTGGACGACTCTGCTCCTCGTGGTTCCTGGATCATCGGCAGAGTCACAGCAACTATGCCAGACCAGAAAGGGCTGGTGCGTCAGGTCTGGGTCAAGACTCCGACCAGCCTTGTATGCCGGCCTGTCACGAAGCTATGCCTCCTTGCAGAGGCTTCTGATCCCTGACCTTTGACTACACATAACGTGACCTTGACCTCTTACGTTAAATGCACTGGCCAGTTGACATGACCGACTTCATATCTAGGCTAAGTGCTAGTAACCTCTGGCCTATGACTGACCCCCTTTTTGACCTGTATGAGAAACACACATCACATGCACACATGCACACATGAACACGAACACAGGAACGAGAAAAAAAAAGGGGTGAAAGAAATTCCTTCATGGACCTTGAGTGTCGGCGTGAGAATGTGTATGCGTGTACTGTTTTGGGTTATTGAAATGTGTAATTATTACTGGGTATTGTTGTAATAATTAGGGGCCGGAATGTTGCGGACAGATTTCTGTTTTGAGAATGTGATTGACATGCCGGGTTGGTGACGTGCGTAGAGTGGGTCACGTGGTGATTAAGTTTGTATATCACCTGGGCTGCTTGGGAATGG
>JAPEKM010000005.1:41562428-41572621 GCA_027575975.1 Cathorops multiradiatus
TCCAAATGCCAAGTTTTTTCAGAGGCGGACCAATTTGCCTCAAATGGCTTGATTTCAACTGAATATTTCTGGTATTGTGCAAGGTAAAAAAAATTTGCAGAGAATGCAGAATGTTATAGATATTTTACCAAAGTTTAATATAAAATAGGAGAATTACATTGATCTTGCTCCTGAATTTACCCGTGATATGCCCTTTAAGCTTGAATAAGCGTAATTCATTTGCAGGCATCAAGAAATCTCGCATTGCAGTTTCAAAGGATAAAAGTGATAACTCACCATTTTGTTGCGACTTTTCCTCAAGCAGTTCCAAAATGGTTATGTACTTTTATTCTCTTGTGATTGTAAGAAAGGAAGATACTACAAGTATTTTAGTGCCAAGCTGAAGTATTTAAAAACAAAAAGTAGCAGAAACACTCAACTAATTGTTATTGACCTGGATGCATGCGTGTGTCAGGGAGTCCTGCCAAAACCACAGGGTTTTGAGTTGTTGTCCCCCCCACCAGCATATTGTCTTGGAAATTTGTGAAGGAAAAACTGACTCTGCTGTGAATATTTGACTTTTTTTTTTTTTGAAAAAATTAAAGTGCTGGGTAAAAATCAATCTATTTTATGTAAATAATACAAATTTTGTTGTCCGATGGTTAAGTGTCTGAGAGATGTTGCCTTGCACTCACGATCTGGTTCTCTACGGTCACAGAAGCCATCAAAAAGGTCGATGTGTTACCATATTCTCTTCGGTATGCGCACTCTGCTAATAAAGCAAAATGTTTGACAGCGCATTACTATGTCCCATGCTGATAGTGTGCTGCGGTTGGGCAACATGCGTTACTTCCACTGAAAGTCGACAATGTTCATTAGTACTTGTTGGGGCACGCTTTTGTTTCTATGGCAGAACATATGTCAAGGACACTTTCATGAACAGGGTGTGTACAAATTTGGGCATGGTGTTGGTATTTGAGGGCAGGATGATGGTGCCTTGGTAAAATAAACTGGCTGGAGTACTGAGCAGTGTTTTTAAATGGTTAAAGTAATGAGAAATGGCCAAGTCGCTGGACTGCGATTGAGAGAATCATGATCACTACTGTATTGTAAAAAGGTTGGCAGGCTGTATTTTTGTCCCTTTTTTTTCCCCAATACTCTTTACTTACTGACACATGGGCACATTGAAATGCCAACACTACAATTTCTGAGCTTATTTTTGCTTTCTGCAAGTGCTGTGCTGCCAGAAATACACTAACACATCATGCAACACTCATGACTCACGTGTTAAAACAAAAAAATATTGTGGAGGCTCTGTCATTCCTACACATTTCTTTAACACCAGCACTGTTGACACTGGGAGACACTGATGTGTTCTGACACTCCCACACTGTTCTGATCGGCTGTTTAGCTTTGGCTTATAACGAAATTATCGAAAAATTTAATTATGAAAAATGTAATGTATTTATTTACTGATCCTCCCATTGAAAATTGGTATCGATTGATATTTCACATTCAATTTTTAAGCATTTTGAACCATGTCGAATTTTTAGTCATGGATATATTTATAGATTAATTGAAGGTAGGCATATCAGGTGAGAATTCAGATTGCTTAAAACTGCGGTCATTGAATTCAGAATTGAATGCTAAACAAAAATTTTGCCCAAAATGTTTATCCGTTCTTGAGATATTACAAATAAAAGATTGAAAAAATGGCTTACTATTACGACAGTTTTCTAATGAATGTCTGCCATTGACAATCAAAATAAAGTAATAAGATTATTTCTAATACCCTCTTTGTGCTCTGTAGGCCTTTGTATTTCTAAGTAGGGCCTACTAGTGTTTATATAAAATATAAATGATTATTTTGATTTAATATTCACAGCTTTCAAGGCTAACCTTGAAAAAACTGAGAGCAACATCCAATAAACAATTCCAGTTAATTGAATTGAAATTGACACTCACGTTTCTGGCTTTTTAAAATCTCATTCTGACCCCTAAGATCTCAATGTTTTTCATCAAAACAACCACAGTAATATTCTAAAATGGTTATTTACATAAATCAGTTTGATTCGAACAAATAAGTAGGTAAAGCTGTGAAAATTCACTTCAGAATCTTCTGTGAATCATAACATAAACTAGCAGATGGAAATTTTTGCTGAATACGTCATAAGAAAACATGAGAGCTAGAGAACATCCCTGTAAAAGTTATCTCCTTGATATTCACAAGTAATCCAGTCAGAAACCAATCGGGAGAGAGAAAGAGCGCCTGACCGCTTTCCTGTGCCTCAAAAAGCACCGGCAGTTTCCTGATATCATGTGAACAGAGTTTTTACTCTGTTGTACCAACTTCAATCTGCTGTTGCTCCCAAAGTACTGAGCAGATCTTAACAGGATAAATTTCTTTGGAAAGCAGAGATAAGCTTTTTAATGATGGTATTCACAATAGAAAATGTTCGAGTTAAGCAGTGACAGATTTGGAAACTTAACTGTGCATGCAGATGCTCATTTTTCACACCACAGCCAATGAGCGTCTGATATTCCTATTGAAGGTTTCATGCTTCAACATGCAAAAGATGGGTGGGCTTCCTTTAGTTTGTGTTGTAATTGGACAGTACGCCACAGAGCTATGTTTCACATTTACCAAACAGAGCAGCCACCAGACTGCTTGGACAAGTCTTATGCAGACACCCTCATTCTGAAAATAATCACCCAGCAATAACCATAATTGTGTCAAACCATACTGCAAGATAGCCAGACTGCATATCCTAAATTTGTAGATCATCCAAAGTGGTATAAAGACACCACCTCTTGCAGCTTTAATACTGTAGTCTGTAGAAGTAGGTAGCCTAATGGTAATTTCTTACAAGTGTCCATTCCATACACTATTACATGAATACTTTGTATTTTGTCCAGATGTAAGGAAAAACTCTTTCCAAAAATAGAAACGCTGAGTTTAGTTTTTCCCCCCCCTTTCCATTTTCCACTGCAGGACTTTAAAGACTTTGTGCCCAATGAGTTCTATGTGAAGAACACCACATGGGATGATGTGTGTATGTGGGATCCTTCTCTTACAAAAACACAAGTGAGTATAGCTACTTTGTTCTGCAGACTCAAGAAGCAGCAGCCAAATGCTTAATTACATCGTCAGTTGGTATTTTTTTAAATATTAATGTTTCCATTCTTGTTCTTTTAGGACTACCGGTCAAAGCCATTCTGTTGTTCAGACTGCCCATTTTCTTCTAAGTTCTTTTCTGCTTATAAGAGCCACTTCCGTAATGTCCACAGTGAGGATTTTGAGAATCGTATCCTCCTTAACTGCCCATATTGCACTTACAATGGGAACAAGAAGACCCTGGAGACACACATCAGACTCTTTCACATACCGAACAATGCGGTGCGCCAGAGGACTGGGGGTCTCCAAGGTGCAATAGTAGGCCTGAAGGATGGTAATCGCCTGGACAAGCCTCGAGACAGTGTGGAGCAGGCAGTATACTACTGTAAGAAATGCACTTATAGGGACCCACTATACAATGTGGTGCGCAAGCATATTTATCGGGAACACTTCCAACATGTTGCTGCTCCATACTTGGCTAAACCCGGTGAGAAGACCGCTACTACGAATGGATCAACAGCTGGTTCTGATACAGGCAAAGGTAGCGTTACAGATTCTAATAGCCCTGCAGGTGTTAGTAACAGCTCAGCCATCCACTGTAAGCGCTGCCTTTTTGTGCCCCGTACTTATGAGGCACTAGTGCAGCACGTCATCGAAGACCATGAGCGCATTGGTTACCAAGTTACTGCCATGATTGGCCATACAAATGTTGTGGTACCTCGTGCCAAGCCTGTTATAATGGTGGCCCCTAAATCCCATGGAGACAAAAGTGTCCCAAGTGCTACGCCCAAGGGCTCTTTGGGGACATCTGGTCTGCGGCCATTGTCTGCACAGCAGTTAGGTCGTATTGTAATTCCTAAAGGGAGTTTGAACTCCAGTCGGCTCTTATCAGGTGTTAATTTGAAGTCTGGTACATTTGGCTTGAAATCTGGTACCCAGGCAGTGTCCCTTGCGGGACAGCAAGTGCGCATTGCTTTGCCAGGCAGTGCACAACTTTCAGCAACCCACCATTCCCAAACATCCAGACCTCAACTTTCTTCTCATAGTCTACGCAGTACAATTTCTGCATCAACATCTGCTTCTGTTCTTAAGATTCCTCCACTGACCTCACGAATACAGGCAGCTGCTGCTAGCGTAACAACAGCTACTTCCAGGAAAGGCATCTCTGTCCTGGGCACATCTTACACACAGAAATGGAAGATCTGCACAATCTGCAATGAGCTGTTTCCAGAAAATGTGTACAGTTCTCATTTTGAGAAGGAACACAAAGCTGAAAAAGTGCCAGCAGTGGCCAACTACATCATGAAGATCCACAACTTCACCAGTAAATGCTTATATTGCAACCGCTACCTGCCTAGCGACACGCTACTCAACCATATGCTAATCCATGGTTTATCATGTCCACACTGCAGGGCTACTTTTAACGATGTGGAGAAGATGGTTGTACACATGCGAGGGTCACATCCCAATGAGTCTGTTGGGCTACGTACCGATTCCCCACTGACTTTTGATCTCACCCTTCAACAGGGAAACCCCAAGAACGTCCAACTGATTGTCACCACTTATAATATGCGGGATGCTCCTGAAGAGTCTGTGGCATTCCATGCCCAAAACAAATCTTCACCCACCATACAGGGAAATAATAAGCCTCCAAATTCACGCTTCCCAAAGATGCCTACTGAGACTCCAGATGCAACAGTTGTTAAGAGTGGACCACAGACAGCTGTTCCCTATAAGAGAGATGTCGGCAAGACCCTTTGTCCACTCTGCTTCTCCATTCTGAAGGGCCCTATCTCTGATTCCCTTGCACACCACTTGAGGGAGAGACATCAGGTCATCCAGACAGTACATCCAGTGGAGAAAAAGCTCACCTATAAGTGCATACATTGCCTTGGTGTCTACACCAGTAACATGACGGCCTCTACGATCACTTTGCATCTCGTGCACTGCCGGGGCGTGGGCAAAACTCAAAACGGCCAGGACAGCAGGTCTTCTGCAACTTCTCGGCTCGTCAAGGCTCAGGGAGCTTCATTAAAACGGGCCAGCTTTCAAAACGATGGCGAAACTGACCCAAAGAAACGCAAAGTAGGGCCAGAAGACTACAATCAGTCAGGCCCACTTGCCTTAGTCGAGCAAAAAGACGAACCTCTTGTATTGGCCTTAAACCCAAAGGGCCACGAGAATGAGTCCTATGAGGCTCGCAAGGCTTTTCTCACCCAATACTTTAACAAGCAGCCATATCCCACTCGCCGAGAAGTGGACAAGCTAGCGTCCAGTCTTTGGCTGTGGAAATCGGATGTTTCGAGCCATTTTGCGAATCGAAGAAGGAAGTGTGTCCGTGATTGTGAAAAACAGCAAGTTAGCGTTTTGCTTGGATTCAGAATGCACCATGTCATGCAGTTACAGCATGTGATGGACTTTGACACAGAGTGTTACTTTGAAACCCATGAAAGCGAGCAAAAAAGTCGGACCTCTAGGGATTTCGTAGGCAGATCTGCCGATGCAATTAGACGACTTAAGCAAGAAGCTATTACTAACGGTGATGTTCAGCAGCATGAGGTCCCAGCTAGATCTACTGCCAATACCTCACCGCACTCTAACGGTCAAAAGGTCACCCAAGGGTACAGTTGCAATGAGTCAGTCAAGACACTTTTAACACCTGGAGAACTTATAAATTCAGAGCCCATCTCTGTGGACTCGGACAGTGATGACGAGGGAGATCTCAAGGAAGCACAACATATGGACTCCGAGTGGAACAACCAGATAGATAGTGAGGTAAAAACTGAAGAGAATTCAAGTGACTCTTGCCCAGAGGATTCTCTCAATGGTGAAAATGGTTATGGGTCATTAGACCAGCTGCAAGAAAGAGAAGGGCCCAAAGAAGAGGGTCAGTCTGGACAATCAGGTGCCTTGGCAAGCAACAGGTCTGATATTTAAATACAGTTTAAAAAAAAAAAAGGAAAAAAAATGCTAATGCAAAGAGTTCACGTGTTTCCCAGACCTCAGCAGTGCTGCCTCACTTGAACTTGTGGACCATGCTTACGGGCAGCAAGATGGGATACTTGCATAAACTTTCCGAAGCCATTTTAAAGGCAAAAAGTCAGACTTTTGATAATGTAGAGATGAGTGTTAAATTAGATTACTGAAATGGAGGCAAGAAGGAGCTTTTCCTCAGGCTAGGGAAAGATAACACTTAAAATGCCCCAGTCAGTAGAATATGTTTTGCCTTTACTTTGTTTCTTTGAAAGTTTCACAAAATACTTAATGTACGTCTAGCCACTGTTATGTGGCTGGATGAGTGTTTATTAGAATTACAGGTATTCCTGAATTTCATGTAATCATATAGCTAGTGTATATTTGTACAGTCTTTTAGTTATGTCTAAGATGATGTTGGTGTATGTGTGCTCAGATTTGCTAATCATTTTGTGCTCACTCTAGATGGTCATATGTTATACATTGGTTCACTTAATGGATGTGGCATTTGGTGGCTGTTCAACATGGTTATTTTTAAAACAAACTATAGCAGTTTGCTAAGTAATATATCTATATATCAGAAGCAAATAAAATAACCTCTTGCTTTTTTATCTTTTCTGTTTATAACGGAGGTATTCCTTTTTTTGGTGTTTGCCATGACATACCCTTTAGTCCACTGTTAGAGAAGTTTGTCCTGAGGTCAGAGCAAAGAGCAGTCTGAGTGACCTCCATTGCGTTGTGCTTTGTGTTTTAATTGTGCCCAGTTTCAGCCTCTGCAGAACAGTGCTCATTTTCTCGCATCCCTTAGTAGTTCAACTTTTTTTGATTGCTTCCATACATGGACTCTGGATTCTGCCTGTGGTGCACAAAGAGCCTTCACCATCAACCTGACTTTATCTGTATGTTTTAATTTGTGACTTGCAATTTGTTTGTACGTTTTGGTTTGTTTAATTCACATAAAGCATTTCTGAATAATAAAGTGCTGTATTGTGCTTCTCATAGTGGTTCTAACCCTGCCCTCCTTCTGCAATTTAACATCATCTCCGGCCTTTCCAAAACAAAAACTCATCATTTCCAGCAGCATGGGGTGTCTGGTCTTATGCCAACGCCTCACCACACAGTATTGGTCCATTCTGGGGTACGTTTGCAATGAGGATGAAGACTTGAGGGACTCTGAGCCCATCTTTGTGGGTATCTCAAGCATGCTGTGCTTGCAAATATGGTGTTTGTCATCCTGTCTAAAAGTTGTCAGTGGTAACCTGAACATTCATATTGAAAAGATTTTAGTACCTTGGTATTTGACAACAGTATTCCATGTACTTTGTTTTAACTGGGAATGACTATCGAGGCCGGATATGTACACCTTAACATGGATTTGTTCCCCATGAAGGGAAGCTATAGCCTAATGATTAGAGAAGCAGCTTTAGGACTAAAACCCACTGCTCCCCAGGTTGCTCTGGGTATGTTGCTCTGGTTAAGAGCGCCTGCTAAATTCTATTAATTTATGTAGGTACGCCACCATGAACTGTTGTACAATGCGCAGCAATCAGACCAAAGAGGCTTTGGGAAGATTTCCCAGCGTGTACCCTGCCTCTCTCCTAAAGTTAGCTGGGATTGGCTCCAGCTTTCCCCTGCAACCCTGGCAGATAAGCGGTATAGATAATGGATGGATAGAAAAGAGCTAATGTTTAACATGTCCATGGATAGAAAAGACGTTAACTGGGTTCCCATCAACCCACTTGATGCACAGCTTGAAATTGTGAACTAAAACTGAGTACTGTGAATTTCGAAAAATCAAATATTGCTAAGAACTTTATATGCTCACCTGAGGTGGTTTTTCAGACAATTTGGCAAAGTAGTATTTCGCAATGTTGAAATGGGAACACCTGCTGTTGTAATGGATGCAATCAAAAGTCCAGTGCCAAATATTAGGTCTCAGCAATCCGACTGACCGTCACGACAGAAGGAAACCCAACTTTAATCGCATAACATTGCTCATTGGGAACACAGACCATTTGCTCTTGTCGACTTAAAAAAAAAAATTGCTTCCATTTTGCGCAGCACTGTAATGGAAACCCAGTTGTTGTACCAAGTCATCAAACACCACCCAATCAATGAAATGCACAAATTAATATTAACTCATTTATCCACCTTCAGTAACCGCTTTATTCTACTCGGGGCCTAGGTGTTTAAAGGACTTTCCCAGGAACCCGGGGTGTGCGGTGGGATTACACCCTGGATATGCTAGGTCAGAGTTGCTCAACCGTTTTTTAGTCACGGCACCCTTCAGAAGTATGCAGATTATTGGGGGTGTCATGGCTCAGTTGGATGGGGTGCCATGCTGTGGGTCCGGGGACCCGGATTCAATTCTGACCTGAGGTCATTTCCCAGTCTCTCTCTCCCGCTCATTTCCTGTCTCTGCATTGTCCTATCCAATAAAGGTGAAAAAAGCCCAAAAAAATATCTTTAGAAGTATGCAAATTCTCAAGGCACCCCCATATAAAATATACGCAGTCATGCTGACCCCGGCAGTGACATGGGAAAGGGGTCCGTGAGAAATTTTGATGATGCGTGAGGTGGCGATCTGCATTCATGTCACTTTTTTTTTTTTTCCCCAATTCATTTTATTTATTTCAATGTTAGAATATATAATTTTTGACGGCACCCCTAATGAAGCCAGATGGCACCCCAGGATGCCGTGGCAACCCTGTTGAGAGAGGCTGTGCGAGATGCATGTTCACGCACAAGGTTAATGTATCGTAGCCAATAGCACCTATTGGCATGTTTTGGGTAGGTGGGAGGAATCCCATGCGGACATGGCGGCGAGAACATGTGGAACTCCACATGGCCAGTAACCTGAGCTCGGGATTAAAGCATGAGCCATGGTGATGTGAGACTGCAGTGCTACCAAACCTCGTAAATTAAAACCTAGCTTTAAATTGATCTTGGTGTATCTTTAGTAATTATATGCATGTCAAAATTTGTAGTGTGAAACAATTTTTTTAATCATTACCTTTTTTCTTTGGTGTGTGTGTGGCCACTGTATGTCACGGATAGTTGGGACTGTGAACTCATGGCTTCTCTCCTCGTGAGAGGCCTCAAAATGGAGGGAAAGTCTGAGAATGTGTCCCCTCCCCCTCCCGACTCAATGTGGTAGTCTGAGAGAGAAAGGGAGTGTGTATGCGCGTGCATGTGGAAGGAAAGGAGGCTCTGAGAGGCCCGGCTGGCTGATGGAGGCCCTTGCAGTCTTGTCTGCAGCGCAACACTGACGTGGGGGAGGGGAGGTAGGAAGCAAGCGTCAGTGAATACTCTATACTGCCTCCTGTTGTTGAAAACGAAGACTTCGTGCAGTGGTGGGTGAGGAGACCGTGAGTACAGTTTCTGTCAGTATTTCATAATCACTTTGAGTTTTAACATCATACTCTCATTAGGTTCATGCAGCGCTCCCGAGCTCACTTTACTCAACGCTGTATCATGAGCTATGAAAAAAAAAAAATCAAAAGTAGTTAATGCAGGAGAAGTAAAACCAAAGCACGTGTGAACGATCCCAATTATTACCAATCTCGGTCATATAAAGATGTGGAGCAGTAAAGGAAAAGGTCAGCCACTAACTAGGGCTAGCCCGTACATCAAGAAATAAGCTTGAATTAAACAAACAAAAAAAAACTTGAAGGACAAGCATGAAAGGTTTGTGTAGTGTTGAGTGCTAGCACACCCTTTAGATATAATTAGAGCTGATTTAATTCACAGCTCCTGATTAATGAATGTGTTTCATGGCATGGGCATCAGCTGGAGTGGGAACAGGCTGTGTGAAATGCAGAAGTTGGCTAATTACAAAACACGAATGCTAATAAGCAGAACTGGCCAGGGGGTGAAAAGTTGATCGAGTTGGACGAATATGGGCTTCTAAGGCTAATAATGATTTTGAGAAGATCTGAGGGTGCTTTTGGGTTCCATACCATCTCATTATCTCTAGCCGCTTTATCCTGTTCTAGAGTGTCGCAGGCAAGCTGGAGCCTATCTCAGCTGACTATGGGCAAAAGGCGGGCTACACCCTGGACAAGTCGCCAGGTCATCGCAGGGCTGACACATAGACACAGACAACCATTCACATTCACACCTACGG
>JAPEKM010000005.1:41699871-41713535 GCA_027575975.1 Cathorops multiradiatus
TCAGCTGGGATAGGCTCCAGCTTGCCTGCGACCCTGTAGAACAGGATAAAGTGGCTAGAGATAATGAGATGAGATCATTCAGCTTAGTTTAATATGGATTGGATTGGATGGAGACTAGTGGATGTAGATAATACATAGAATGTGCTGCATCAAAGTCCTTCTAAGGCTGTATAAGTATCTCTGTCTGCATTCTCACACAGAACGTTGGTGCGAAATATTTATAAACATCCGATAAAAACCCGCCGAACTAACGGCAAACCCGCCCAATTTTTGTCAAACAGCTCAAGCCATTTTTTTTTGCCCGCAAAGTAGAATTCAAAACCGTCCAATTTCGCGGGAAACCGCCCAATCTGGCAACACTGCTCTGAAATGTTTGTGTACTGCGTTTCCCGCCATGCACAGCGGATAAAAACTATGGACGAGTTCATTTTGAGATTGGCGGGGGTGCTTACTGGGAATACAGGATAATGGACAATGTTTAAAGAGATTGTAATACGACAAGGCAAAAATAAATTAAATATTTCTGACAAAGTAGGATTATTGCATCACTATGAGCGATTTCAGCTTCCAGTGTCATCGAAATTTAAATTTATATTTCACACATCCACCCCATCCTTGAGCGGTGGAACATTCTTGACTCAAACTCTGCACATGTTGCTGCTCCGCTGCTGAACAACTGGTGAACACATACAGTGCTCGCGCTGCGAGAGAGCAGTAACGGTACAGTCAGGAGTCTGGCAGGCGGCGGTTCGTTTTCTGCACAGATTTAATATCAAGCAGCTTTCGCCACTTAAAAAAATAGTCACTTACATAAACCGTTTGATTAGTTGGTTTGGTTTTGTTTTTTCCTCCTGATAAATATTCGTGTATTCAGTACCGTGGAAAGGCCTGGGTAATATCGGATGTGGTGAGTTCTGCATACTTATGTGCCTAGCTAATGCTAGCTCGCTAACGCTTCTTTAAGAATAGATGGTTGCAGCTCGCTAGCTAGCCGCATTCAGCCGCTTGAGCGTCAGTGCTCTGTGCTAACCAGCTAGTTGGCTCTTTTGAACGCCAGCCGCTTGTTGTTGAAAGGCAGTACGGTACGTTTTATGTGAATTGAGAACTTTGCATGCTCGCATTTCAAAACTGACAGACGTAATAACATGTATAGGTCGGTCAGTAATCATTTTTTAAGGTCGGAATATTCCACAAGTTGGAAAGGCATGTTAGCTAAACCTGCTAACAAGCTGCTTTTTCGGCTTTATGTGGTACCAAAGCACAGCTCGTTAGCTAACAAGCTAATGCACGCTTTGCTTTGCTTTTCTTGTTCTGTCGTTTAGCCTTCTTGATTATTTAACCAAGTGACAGTTATTCCTCAGCTAAACACCGGTTAATTTAATATCACGTAATATGGAAATGGAGTTAGAAATAACTCGAGGAGAGGAATAATCAGTGAAATGAGAGAAAAAAACCCGAATAAAAGAGTTTGCGCTTGCTCTTAGTTTGACTCCCGCCTCAGAGCTGCTGGTGAGAGCGGTAATGCTTTATTAAACTGTATGGATTCAGAGCTAACGGTCTCGCAGATGCTGGAAGCTAGCGGTTTGCTCTTGATCGTCAGCTCAACCCTAACCCTATCACCGATTCAGGTTGCAGATCACGTCCGGTAATGCCAGTGGAGTGAGTGCAGGTGTCCGGGAAAAGCTGTGCAGAGCAGTGATGCTCACCTCTGTCTACGCGAGGTTTATTTTCCCGAGGAAACAGACAAGACAAAATGGTCCACCTGGGCCTTTGTCTGTCAGAAAACATCGCCCCTCCCCCACCAGCATTATTTAACATTTTTATTCCCCCCCAAAAAAAGAAGCTCATCCTGGATCGTGGCCAGATCTTTCTCTGTGCTCTTCTCTTGTCGTTCTGAGAGTCAGTCCACACCTCCTGATGGCTACTATAAGCTGATAAAATAGTTTTGTATGCAAATAAAGAAGTTCTCCCAACTTGCTGTAGAGGTTAGTTGATGGTTGTACTCTCAGCTAAAGTAAAATAAGTGGACATGCCTTGGGGGTATTGGAAGCAGACTGCTGATAGATTACAGCATTACTGATTTATTGATCAGTAATGCTGTCACTACATTGTTCCATCTGTTTAACGCCGTAGCGTTCCATTTCTTTATTTCAACAGTCATTCATTCATTCACCTTCAGTAACATCATTCCGTCAGGGGTCAATGGGTGTGAGCCAGGAATATGCACCCTGGATAGGATGGTCCATGTTTGTTTTTATTCTAGTAAGAGGGTTCTCAGGGGTGTCCTCCTGGGGTCTCAGCATCCTTGAACATGTACTTGACTTGACATGATCCTGCACATCTGATTCAATTTAGGGCTTGATCACTTGGATCAGGAATATAAAAAAGCTTGTCTGCTTTCTGGGTAATAAGTAGGTCTTCATGTTCCACTGGAGTAGAGAACTGGTGATCTGGGTGAGCACAGCTAATCTGTGTTCAATGGTCACTGATTACACGTGTTAAAATGGAACGCAACAAAAACTGTGACCAGTCTGCTGGTCCCTGAGGACTGAGTTGGCAGGCTCAGATTTAAACCTTACAATACAGTGTGTTGGTGTCTTAGATTTCACAGTGAAATTGTACAGCTCTAAGATTTAAACAGGTTTTAGATAAGTTTTCAAAAAAAAAACCTAATAACTATTATAAAGCATAGTTGAGGGACAAAGAGGGGGTTGGGATCTGCAGATCACTTTACTCCTAGGCCAGACCTAAAAGACTGCAGTATTTGGAGATCGGTTTACATTTGCCACTTTCTTATGATTAGTAATATTGTTCCTGCATCAGCACTCGGCGCGTTTTGCACACTGTACTCTATTATTGTACAGCAGTATGTTTCTGTTATTTTTTTTTTTTTGAGGAATGGACTCGGTGTGAGTGGAGCCCGTTGTTACATGTGGTATGTATTCGCGGCAGCACGCGCTGACGGAGTTATTTCCGCAAGTTGATGTGCGGCTGGCCAATGAGCGGCTCGCATCTTCCCAAGAGCCCGCCTCTTCCTTTTGAATGAGTAGCTCCGCCCCTGCGCTGAAGCTGCCATTTTGGTTTTGTTCCGTGTGCTGAAGTGAAAGCAGAAACACGAAGAGTTAGACGGCGCAGCGAGAAACGAGCACGGTGACTCGGCAGGATAGCGACGGCGGGACTTTCTCGCACTATCTCGGCGAAGAGAGAGAGCGAGAGAGAGAAGCGGCGACATTGTGGTATTGCTGTTCGTTGTTTTTTTTTTTTTAAGATTATTATTATTTTTTTTTAATACAAGCAGCTCGCATCGTCGACGTTTCACGCGCGGATCGGTTTTGCCGACACTGAGAGTGGACGGAGAGAAGGGTTATTGGTAAGAGAGAGAACCATTCAACACTGCAACTTGGTGCTGTTCATTTATTCCTCTCCCTCGCCGCTCACTTTGTGTGCTGTGGGTGTTTAGAGATGCACAGTGCTCACATACTGTACACGCTTTGCTTTTTAGCCCACCTGGATCGACGCTTCCTTTTAAAAACCGGAAAGTTTCGTTTTTCGTTACCGTGACTAGCCAGTCGGTGCTTGGCCAACTTCGCTACTGTAAGTGCGCTCGCTAGGCCTCAAACCTGAGCCAGAAAACTGCATCTGTCTCTGAATGGAGCTAGCCTGTTAGCGGAACCGAATCTCTTTAAAAAAATTTTTTAGCCAAATCAAAACGGCTAACCTTGATTGATCAACACCGCCACACCTATAGCTAACCAGAATTTGCGTTGTCGGATTTGTTATCAGATTCTGACTAGCTCCCGGATGACCGATTATCGGTTATCGACAAGGAAGTGAAATGTGGAGAAAAGCTTGTTGTTGGCAGAATTGCCTACTGAGCAGGTGTACGGTTGCTGCGATCCATTTCTGTGCTCTCTCTCCATTGCTAGTCGACAGCTCATTCAACTTGGCCATGTTGGAGCATAATCAGCTTTTCTCTAAATGTCGATGCTGAATGTAAAGGCAGGCAGCTCGTTTTGTCGTGCTGTGCTGCTGTACTGCGGATCTCCCTCTGGAATAAGAACCATGGCACGTATTTGGTAGACTGTTTGTTTTTCATGTACCTATTCAGGCGAAAGCACCCACCCCCAATCTGCACGATAATAATCAGGATGCTGAATTTAAAAGCATCATAAGTTGGTCGATCTAGAGGGGTTATTAAACACGAGCGAGTTTGATGAATCAGGGATTTTTTTGTGTGTGTGCAGGAATAATAGGCGAGCTTTACTCCATGAACAAAAGCGTTTCTGTCCACAGGCTATTTATAGCAGGCTGGTTACCTACAGTCTGCAGCACAGTGCAGCCTCTGCCCTGGCTTCATCACTCAAGGACTTGGCACTCAGTGTGCACTTAGATGATGCAGAAGGCCATGAAACAATTCTTTGCATTGTTCTGTGTAATCCTTAAAGTCCAGAAAATGCACTCAAGTTTGATTCAGTTTTGTTGATGGACAAAAAAATATATACATTTTAAATTAAATAAATATTAAAAAGAAAAAATCCTGATTGGTTTATGTGGTTGGAACAAGCGTGACAGTCCCCTAGGCCACATTTTAACCAGCATTGTAAATTGGACTTTTTTCATCCCACAGTTTGTTGGCTATTCGTTACAGGAACTGTCCAGTGCTGAACCCAAACACCTCAGATCATTCCGATTTCTATAAAGACCGCAGGTCATACCAGGTCGAAAGGCCACTGACCTACTTGAAGTTTGCAAACCCATTGGTGAAATTAATTTCATGCTTCATGGGGGAGTGGAAGGGAAAGAATGATGTACGAAGATGCAGTTCATTCCTGTAGGCCTTCACATAGATGGTCCAAAAAGATAGAACTGTAGTTGGGTTGTGTATGCTTTCATTTCCAGTGTCGCAGGAACAGAAAGTTAACCCTTCGCCTTGTAGTTGCAACCGCAGAAACTGAAAGTGTGAAAGATGTGCGAATGAGTAAGGGTCAGTCAGTTCGAATCAAAAGTCGAAGTCTTTCTCATGCCATGTGGCGTATAGGGTGGTGCCAAGTCTCTGTTTCTGTAGCCCCTGGCCTCTCGCCTGTTACATAGCTAGGGTTACAGTGGGGGGGGGGGGGTTAGTCCTCTGGTAACCATGAGAGTTTGACTCCTCATTCGCATCTGTATTGCAGTGTGCCTTGCCAGATGGTCTTTGGTATGTACCGACTGTGAGTAGAATTCGCGATCTCCCGATTGAGAGGCGGACACGCTAACGACTAGGTCAACTCGCGGTAGTCAGTTTGAATGGTGTATTCCAAATTGTATCTAGAAATTTGGTCACGTTTGACCTTTTACAGTCAACTTGTTTACATAAATAAATAATGCCCTCCGGTGATGGGCATCTTAAGTTACATACATTCCAAAGCAGTCAAGAGTCATCTGATTAATTTGCCATGCACCACCAGTGTGCACATGATTGTGCAGTAGCTCAGCAGTTTAATCCCTGCATTACGCATTAGTTGGACCATTATCCAGTTTGTTTAATTTAACATAGCTGTATTTAGTCTCATGCCTGTATGTTTTCTTCTAATGATGAGCAAAATTCAAGTATTCACATGATTAAACTTATTTGGTTTGGATACACCGCGGGTCAGTGTAAATGCATAATGTTTGTTTGCGTTTTGTTTCTTTGCTCCGTTCTAAATTTGCGCGATTTGTTCTGTAGATGTCCAGCTCGCCGCTGTCCAAGAAGCGTCGCGTGTCAGGATCAGAGACGAAGACGGGATCCCACTGCTCCTCCTCAAACTCTGTCAGAACCGAACTATCCCACATACCAGCTAACGTAAGTCCCCTTCTCCTTATTACCATGTAGTGCTGCGTTGTACCCTGTAATTTATTCCTAAAATATTCCCAAATTTGCAGTTTGTTCCCAAAGTAATCTGTTTTTGCCACAGATGTTAAATATACCCGAGTGAGGGTGGGGGGTATAGATGGCTGGGTTTTGATCTGACTTGCATATTGCGACATCTTTTAAGATGTCCCAATATACAATTGCGACATCTAAGGCTAAGATGGGTATGATGGATATGACCCCTCACAGGCAGTTTTATATCCAGGCATATTGTCTCATCACCTGAATCAGTTCAACTCTAATGGGGTCTGGCCACCTCTGTCTACACATACCTTTTTCTAACTCACCTGTCTGTTGGACTTGTAAAAGTCATATATGACTGATGTATAATACTTTGAACAAAGAGTTGTCTCAAATACATTTCCAATCCTTTGCACTAGAATTTAAGGTTGATCTGGCACACATGGATGCAAACTGAAATCATAGAGGTTAAGGCAAAATCATCGTTCTCTTTTGCTCTCTGACCCATGTTTGTCACAGCCTGATTGGAAATAGCTTGTGGGTTTTTTTTTTGTTTGTTTGTTTTTCCAGTGTAACTGTGTGGCATTTGAGGGACATAGAGATGCTTTAATCATGCTAACTTGTAACACACACACATGGACTATAACAGTAGCATGTAATATAAACCTCACTAGAAAAATTTAAATATTGCTAGCTCTTTAGTTACTTGCTTTAGAGGATTGTGTTTGTACATGTGATCATTTGAATGTACACACATGATTTGTATAAAGTGGGATGCTTTTAAATTTTTCCAGTTCTGTTGGGAGTTGAAAAACTCATTCTATGAAGTGCAGCCACTTCCACTATGGTGTCTTATTCATTTATTCAGTGTATATGTTGTAAATGGTACGCTAATGATGGTGTTGCATTCTCCAGGGCATGGCTAAGAATGGAAATGATGCTGAGATTGATGAAGGCCTGTACTCCAGGCAGCTGTAAGTTCTTGCTTCCTTTTCATTTTGCTACCCATAGCACATTCTTGTTTCTTGGAATACGGTTCTCTATAGGGATGTAGTCTGTCTGTGACAGTGGCTGATGTTTGTCAGGTATGTGCTGGGTCATGATGCGATGAAGCGCATGCAGAGCTCCAATGTGCTGATCTCAGGACTGCGCGGACTAGGTGTGGAGATTGCCAAGAATGTCATTCTGGGCGGAGTTAAGAGCGTCACTCTGCATGACGAGGGAGTGGCTGAGTGGCGAGACCTTTCCTCACAGGTTCGTGTTTCACTTTGCCCAAGAGGAACACACACAGACACCATTATTAGTTAGCATGTACTGCTGTATAGTATGCCAATGACCTAAATCGATAAGCTGCTGTTTTAGCCAAGATATGTTAAGGGGTCCCCCCCCCAAGTATGACTGAAAAGTGCTTGTCTTTGAGTTTCACTGCATTAAGCTTGGCTGTAAAGAGCAGTGTATGAAACTTGAGCCTTGATTGTTGTGTTCTAGTTTTATCTGCGTGAGGAAGACCTGGGGAAGAATCGTGCTGAGGTCAGTCAGGGGAGGCTCGCGGAACTCAACAGCTATGTTCCTGTGACATCTTACACTGGAGCTCTCACCAATGACTACCTGATGCAGTTTCAGGTACTGCACACGCAGTCTTAAAGGGGATCATGTGTAATGATGTAACTTGCTTCATGCTATGTGCTGTGCTGTGCGTAAGGATGTTTATCTCATCTAAGTGAACAAGTTGTTGGACGTGTAATCGGTTAGTTTGTTTCTTGTGTTCATTTAAAAAAAAAGGAAAATGTTTTAACACCTTTTTTCCCCCTTTTATGATAATTGGACCAAATGAAAAGTGGCACACTATAATGAAAAGTGGCACACTATAATGAAAAGCCGAAACAGTGCTGCCACATTTCCCAGAGGCTTTGGTAGCAGGAGAATCTCAGTGGGGTTATTTTTCCGTTAATGATGACATGACTAATAATTTGTTACTTGACTGCTTGGTTGTGTCTGCACATTATTATTATCAATTTATATAGTGCCTTTCACAAACCCGAGGATGCTTTACACAGGAAACTGTAGTTGATAGAAGAGAGCAACTGGACTTGCTTGAAGATCCTTGAAAACGTTTCACCTCTCATCCGAAAGGCNNNNACCACTTTCTTAAGATGGCTGGCGTAATTGCCGGCAGTACACAGCGTCACTGATAAGACGGCTGCCCAGGAGGATGTAGTAATGCTAGTCAGAAGTCCACAGACAGAAGATCTCAGGGAGCAGGAGGGACAGACAGTACAAATGAATTAGCTCATAGAGATAGGAAGTGCACATGCATGCAATTCTCATCCAATAAAGTTATAAAATGCATTTGCACAGAGGCCATGCATCCTTTCTCTTCTCACCTTGTACACTTGTATGTTATACAGAGTTGTTTCCTTATATAGTCGCATGTCTGCTACAGGTTGTGGTGCTGACCAACTCTACACTTGATGAACAAACACGCATTGGTGATTTCTGTCACAGCAAAGGCATCAAACTGATCATTGCTGACACACGTGGACTATTTGGGTAAGCAAATATTGTGATGGATGAAAACTACCACGTTTTGTCTGATACCGTGGATGAAAAAGATCAGTCATTGTGGATTTGTTGTATTAGCCGTTCATGTTTGAGCTCGACACGCATTTGTAAAAAGAGTTCTAGGAGTGTCCAACTTGTGATCATGAAAGCCAGATCAGTGAGCATACACATTCTTCAGTTTTTCTGTATCTTCTACATTGCAGAACAACACTTAAGACATCAAAACCATGAAATAACATAGATGGAACATGTATGGAATTATGCGTTGTATTTAAAAAAATATATTTTCGATTCTTTAAAGTAGCCAACCATTTACCTTAACACTTTGCACACTATTGGCATTATCTTAACCAGCTTCATGAAGTAGTCACCTGGAATGCTTTTCAATTAACAGGTCTGTCTTGTCAAAAGTTTGTGTAATTTCTTGCCTTATTAATGCATTTAAGATCAAATGGTAAATAATAAAAATACAGTAAATAGCCCTATTTCACAAGTGTAGTAATCCATATTATGTCAAGAACCGTTCAGTTAAGTAAAGAGAAATGACAGCCATCATTACTTTAAAACATGAAGTAACTTTTTTTTTTTTCAATTAATGAAAATAAAGAAATCCTTGAATTAGGTGTGTCCCAACTTTTGATTAGTACCATGTGTCACTGGCCCAATTTTTTTTTTTTAATCTCTCTTTTCTACAGGTATAGGCTGATATCTGCATAGTTTTATTCATGAGAATTTAGTAGTTCTTGTCTTACATAAATTGATATAAATTTGTTTACGGACAGGCAACTTTTCTGTGATTTTGGCGAGGAAATGACTGTATATGACACTAATGGAGAGCAGCCTCTAAGTGCCATGATCTCTATGATCACAAAGGTAAAACAATGTCAGTCTGGTTTGTCTTGCACTACTGTGTGAATATAAAATTGGTTAAATAAAGTTTGACTAATACTTGATCAGCAGCAACCATGAGCTTGTGTGGTGTTAGCTGTAGTTGAGTTCTTGATGTATTTGGTTTACAGTGCCATCTGTGTTAATGTGGAACTGAAAATGAGTTTGGTTATGTATTAACAGGACAGTGCTGGTGTGGTAACTTGTTTGGATGAAGTAAGACACGGTTTTGAGAGTGGCGATTACGTCACCTTCACAGAGGTGCAGGGTATGACTGAGCTTAACGGTTGCCAGCCAGTTGAAATTAAAGCCCTTGGTATGTATGTCTTTACTGCAGGCAAATCTAACTTTTAAATTGTCCTTAGAAATTGAGCATTTTTAATGTGGTCTGACTTCAATTCACTGCAATGTCTTTCCACAGGCCCCTACACTTTCAGTATTTGTGACACCTCATCTTTCTCTGACTATGTGAGAGGTGGTATTGTGACACAGGTCAAGATGCCCAAGAAAGTGGTTTTCGTAAGTTTGTTTTCAGTCAACTAAAACGTGCGCTGTAGACGTTAATGAAGTATCGCGAGTCACATTTCTCATGTTACATGTCTGTCTTCAGAAAACATTTTCATCATCGATATCGGAGCCTGAGCTTCTGCTGACTGACTTTGCCAAGTTCAGTCATCCCAGCCATCTGCATCTGGGGTTCCAGGCTCTGCATGCTTTTGAGAAGAAACACAGTCGTTCTCCCAAACCTTGGAGTCAGGTCTGTCTGTCTGTCTTTAACAACCCCCTGGTGTTGCACATTGAGGGAAGGAACAGTAGTTTTAAAGACCCATCCAATTTTATTACCAGCTTAAGAACCAAATGATTTTGCATAATTACATGTCAGATTTATCATGCATCACAAAATAATACATTTGAAGGGTTTTCTAAGAGTCTTTTGCAATCCAAAGTCCGATCCATCATTTATGCACAGAACAGAAATGCTCAGACTGTAAATGCATTTTTTTTTCTTTAACAGTGTAGCTTCTATTTAATTCCTTTTAATTGTTAAAAAAATATGGCTGTATCCTTACGAAAACACTTTGGTATGGTTATTACATTCCATCTTTTTTTTTCCCCTGCTGGAATGAATAGGTACATGAGCTTGGTTCACATTCATCATCATTTAAATTGTGCGTTCTGCTTTATTTGTAATGGAAACTAAATGTTACCTAAACTCTGACTTCACAAAGTCCTTGTGTTATACCAGCAGCATTTTGGTGCTGGAGACAAACAGGTTTTTACTGAGAACCTTGTGAAACTGTTGAGTACTGGCAGTGTTTGTTTAAAACTCCGTTGCAAATGGCTATTCTTGCAACTTGCTGTTTTTTTTTTTGTAACTTCTACATCTTCTGTTACAATGATCTGGATATACTGGTATGATTCCTGCTGATTCCTGTTTAAGGTGCAGCTGACTCAGCAGATGTGTTTTCTGTCCTCTGCAGTCAGATGCAGATGAGCTGGTTGCACTGGCAGAGGAGGTGAATGCAGCGCAGTCTGGCTCTGCCAAGCAGGAGGAGCTGGACCAGGCACTGCTGAAAAAGCTCTCCTATGTTGCAGCTGGAGACCTGGCTCCAGTCAATGCCTTTATTGGTGGGCTTGCTGCCCAGGAGGTTATGAAGGTAATAAAGCCTCCTGTTATCCTCTTCATCCCCTTTTCTGCCGCTGCAGATCTGACAGTGCTGCCCAGGGTTTTTTTCTTATTAATGATGTAAAGCATTACATATGACCTTAACTGTGTGATCTTGAATTCAGATTTTGCCTGTAATGAGTTCTTTGGGAAATTATAGAGAATGAAACTGTGTTTCAGGCTTGCACAGGCAAATTTTTGCCTATCATGCAGTGGCTGTATTTTGATGCACTGGAATGTTTACCTGAAGCTGAGGACGTACTTCTTACAGAGGAGGAATGCGCACCTGTAAGTTTGAGAAATAACTTGTACTTGGGATTTGTCTCACACGCACTCCATAATGTGTATTACATGTACATAATAGGGATATTACATTTATATTACATGGTGTGCTATAAAATTTCTACCTGCTTGTCATTTTCCTCAGAGAGGCTGCCGATACGATGGACAAATTGCTGTTTTTGGGTCCAAGCTACAAGATCTGTTAGCCAAACAGCGCTACTTTCTGGTGTGTTCTATTTTTAGCACACTCATCAATGTTTTCCCCATTGCTGTTTCAAAAGCCATTGTGCCTACTTGGAATGTAATAAAAACAGCCTGTTCTGTCTTCTGATGGTACTAATAGCTTCATTTTGCTTTATTTCAGGTGGGGGCAGGAGCGATTGGCTGTGAACTACTGAAGAACTTTGCTATGATGGGTCTGGCCAGTGGGGAGGGTGAAGTCATTGTTACTGACATGGACACAATTGAAAAATCAAACCTCAATCGTCAGTTCTTGTTCAGGCCATGGGATGTCACGGTGAGAGCAAATTTAAGCACGAAGTAATTTTGTACATCTGTTATGGCATTGCATGCACTGCTCCTTTCTGTAACCCTGATTCCAAAAAAGCTGGAGCATTGTAAAACAAAAAAATAGAATGCAATGATTTTCAAATCCTTTTTGATCTATATTCAATTGAATACAATACAAGGACAAGGTATTATGTTTGTAATAGTTAAAAAAAACAACTCATTCTTGATTTGATGATTTAACATTCTAAAAACATTGGGACAAGGGCAACAAAAGGCAGGGAAAGTTGTGGAATACTCAAACACCTGTTTGGAGCATTCTACAGGTAAAGAGGTTAATTGGTATTCGGAAATGCTTGGTTATTCATGAGCAAGGTTGAGGTGAGATTCACCACTTTGAGAAAATATGTGGGCAAATAGTCCAATAGTTTAAGAACAACATTCCTCAATGTACAGTTGCAAGGAATTTGGGGCTTTCATCATTTGACAATCCAGGTCATCAAAAGGTTTGGAGAATTCAGAAATGGCTGCACGTAAGAGGCTATAAGGCCAAAACTGGGGTTGTGTACCAGTACTGTACCGTGAAAATCGATTCGGTACAGGTCCAAAATACCTACCGGTATAAATTTTACAGCAAGTATATGCTTATTTTGTGACTGAAGATGCGTAAATCCTACCACAAAGACCAAAATTTAGCACTGGAAAAGACGTAAAATGCCGTGCTGAAACTTGAAATCAGAGCCATCTTTGATTTGAGATCCTCTCGCCACAGTCTCACGAGACATTGTGAGAGCTTGGCTGATCCAGCGTTCTGATTGGTCAAAAAGACTCGAAAGCAGGTCAGCCATTTTTCCTTTGCTCGCATTGACGGCCTTTGTTGCTTTGTGTAATTTTGCCACGTGAGTTAAAGGCCGTGGATTGTGCGGAGTGAATTTGTTTGTCATGCCATGTAGGAAGACCAGTAAGGTCTGGGATCACGTAACAAAGCTTTCAGGGGCCAGAATGCAAGGTGCAACCTCTGTAATGCCACCATTCAGGTGGCATTACAGAGGTTCAGGCATTACCATTGTTCAGGTACAGGTACAGGTCCAGACCTGTTCCTAAACCTCTATACCGGTACCTGTACCTGATGTTACATTTAGGTACCCAGCCCTAGTCTGTATCATACACTATGGTGTAGATTTTACGCAGAAATATAAATTGGCCTTAAGGTGTAGCCCAAGAGCAGAGCAGCAGCCACTGCAAAGTCAACAGGGGAGTGAAACCCATGGCAGACCCAGAGGGAGGGAGGTGACATCCTCTGAAGAGTGACATCCTCCACGGCATCCTCAGTGGGCAAGGAGGGTGGGAGACAGTCCCAGCTTGGTCAGGAGCCCCTTCCTCCAAAAATGTTCTCAGGAGGCACATGGCTTTGAGCTATTCCAGCATGGTGTTGATCCCTGACCCTGGTGTTCCTACATCCAGTGTTTTTTCTCTAAGAGTTCCTACTGACACTTGAAAAAATCTGCTGCATTCATTGTGGGATCTAGTTTTCTGTAGAAATTAGTACTGGAAGCCGAAACAAGTGCAGTTTTCTATTTATTCCACTCAAACACCATGAAAACACATGAAAGACTATGATTGTGAAACATCAAAACAAGAAGTAGATATGCATGACAATAACTTGAACAAACTCAACAAAGGCTAGACAGTGGGTGCTAAACAGGACAGGACTTAAAGACTCATTAACACTGAGCATAAGTCAAGTGCAAAAAGCCATGTGACATGATGAGTGTCGTGACCAGGTGATGCATAGGGGCTGATGGGAATCCTATTTCTGCACTGTATTCGGTGCTATTTTGACACCACACACATATATACAGTGTGTATATACTATATATATATATATATATACACACTGTATATATG
>JAPEKM010000005.1:42850350-42861293 GCA_027575975.1 Cathorops multiradiatus
TTTTGTCCGGGTGGGGTTTTGTCCGTTTCCCTTCAAAATGACGGGGCGTACGGGGGATACACTTGCTGTTGCACAGCGCAACGGTTAAGCCTAGTTCGACATGATATTTGCAGAAAGATAGCCTATGCAAGATTGGAAAGTTAATAAAATATTTCTCATTTCAGGGAACTGCATTTATGGTTTTCCTGCCAATGATGTATATTTTGACACCTCAACTTAACAAAACCATAGCTATTTCCCTGAATTTTTTTTTTTAATCTTTAACAGTCGCATAACTGCATTAAAGAATGTCACATCACCAATTTTGACATAAGCCTTACATAAATCTTCCTCCAGCATTCATTTATACAAAAGAAAAAAATGATTTATGCATCGCTTATGAATGTATTACGAAGGCCCAGTGAACAGTAGGGTACCATGGGTTACCAGGTTTTCTGACATGCTAACACTTCTTTCTATAGTAAATTACCACAGAGATAAATCTCAACGCCATTTAGCTTTAAAATGCATCCTGGTAAATTAACAACCTCCCAAAGTTTCAAATAATTAATCATCATCATGTGTATTATGTTTAATGTGATGTTCACCCTGTAATTTCTAATGCTTTTAGGAAAAATCAACGCAGCCAGCTCAGTTTTTTACGTCATGTACCTTGCAGGTTAATTAGACGCTCGCAGTTGATGGTACACAAACATGATCAGTTCTGAGAAATAACAGTCCATTAACATGCCTCATCATTGCATCAGTACTCAAATACTGTCATAAGCAAACAGAGCATCTGACTCAGGCATGCTTTTTCACTTTACAGGCAGGCTTAGATTTCTGGTTACACTTTATATTAAGTGGTAATGTAATTTATTCAGTAATTAACTTAATTTGCTATGCAAATGATTGAGTCAGTATATGCTGAGCAATAGTCTAGGATTTAAGCAGTGTTTTGTTTTTGTAAATATGAACTTATTTTGCAATAAGCAATTAAAAATGTTTCTTTTTCATTTACATTTCTGTGAACTTTTACTTCTTGGACCATAGTTTTTACAACATATTCTTACAAAGGACAAATCGGATAGCTTAATATAAAGTGTTACCTTGTTTATTTCATGGAAATTGTATGTACATTTATGTAAAGGCTGTAGAGAGAAGACAAGGTAAACATTAGATTATGCTGTCGTCCTAGCTAAGAGGAAGGATAAAAGACATTATAAACATAAACACAATTCAAATTTAAAAGAAACTGATTTCATAAATAAGTTAATTCTATATCTTTCAAACCATGCAAGCTCATTTTTTCAACTTGTAGTGCTTTCTGGTTAAGTCCAGGCTTTATAACAGGTGCCCATTAAATCCTGCTACATGTTCAGGTAATGAAATGGTCTTGTTCAGTGTCACAAAGTGCTTGCGTAAATATTCACCTCCCTTGAATTTTCCCACATTTTGTAATTACTACCAGGAAGTGTCATGGACTTAACTGGAATTACACACTGCCTGACCAAAAAATAAAATGCGGCATTTGGATTAAAATAAGCAAATCCATAAGAGCTTTTGATTGGATAATTACTGCACTGATTAACGTGTTTCAGCTGTCAACAATTCTTTTAACCTCAACTGATGCAGTGAGTAGCTTCTCATTAAACAAACAGGTCAGAAACTGTATCCCGTGTGCATGGAAAAGGTGTTACTGTGTTTCAGAAGGTCAAATTTTTGGTCTCCATCAAGCAAAGAAAACAACTAAGAAGATTGCTGAAATGACTGGAATTGGATTTAGAATTGTCCAACACATTCTTAAAACCTGGAAGGATAGTGGTGAACCATCAACTTCATGGAAAACAATCCTGACTGACCATGACCAGAGATCACTTAAATGCTTGAAGTTGAATCGTCAAAAATATCAACACTAGAACTCAGTTGTGTTTAATAGTGAAATTAAGAGCGTTTCCACACTCGCAATGCAATGAGAACTCTCAGGGTTGGTATTAAACATCTGTGTGGCCATAAGAAAACCACTTGTTAGTGAGACTAATCAGGAGAAAAGGCTTCAGTTTGCTAGGGAGAATAAAGATTGGACTCGAGTGACGGAAAAAGGTCATGATGGTTTGATAAGTGCAGATTTAGCCTATTCTTGAGTGAAAGGTGTGTCAGGGTAAGAAGGGAAGCGCATGAAGCGATGCACCCATCATGCGTAGTGGCCACCGTACAAGCCACTGGAAGTGGTGTTATGATCTGGGGTTGTTTCAGTTGGTCAGGTTGAGACTCAACGTTATGGGGCAATAAAATGAAGTCAGCTGACAACCTGAATGTACAGAATGACCAGGTTATATCCCATCAATGGATTTTTCCTCTCTGATGGCACGGGTATAAAATTAAACCTCAGGTTGTGAAAGAGTGGTTTAGGAAGCATGAGGAATTATTTTCACCCATGAATTGGCCACCACAGAGTCCCGACCTTAAACCCATTGAGAATCTTTGGGATGTGCTGGAGAAGACTTTATGCAATGGTTCGATTCGCCCATCCTCAACACAAGATCTCGGTGAAAAATGAATACAAGTCTGAACTGAAATAAATGTGACATTGCACAAGTTTATCGAAACAATGCCACAGTTTTAACAATGCATGTTTTAATCAAAGCTAAAGGTGGTCCAACAAAATATTAGTATGTGGACTTTTTTTGGGGGGGGCAGAGCAGTGTATATCATGGAGCTACAGTAAAATAGCCCATAATACTGAAGCGGGATGAAATTTTCAGTGGAGTTCACAAAATGATTAACAAACAAAGTTGAGATTGTTGTTCCTGGAAGGCCCAAAGTTTGTTAGAGAATATACCTAAACAAACAGCATCAAGAAAACCAGGGAGGTACCAATACAAGTTCTGAAAAAGTGTCAGTCAGGGTTTGGTTATTAAAAAAAAAAATCCCAAACATGCCACACCTCACCATTAAACCCATTATTAAAAATTAAAAGAATATGGCACAACTATGATTCTACTTGGAGGAGGATGTCCACCAAAAGTCGGCTACTGGGTAAAAAGGATTAGTCACACAATTAACCAGTTCCAAGTTGTAAGACTACTAAATGTGGAAAAGTTCAAGAGAGGGTTGAATACTTGTACAAGGTGTTGCCTGGAACATGCACTTTTTAAAAACCATTTCTCATCTATAAGTTCATTCACACAATCAGAACAACTCAAAAACTCTGACAGGAAGTGAAAGAAAAGAAAGCATTTCAGTTTAACCAGATATTTGTCACTACAGTGTAAAAGAATATACAGTCACACCCAGCATAGCATAATTATCCATTACAGATGTGTATTTTTAAAGAGGAGGGATCTATAGATGGCCGGATATAGGGTAAAAATGGGTCCAGGTTTTAGCCGGGAGGTCTGGACCTTTGTGAAACCCTTGCTTTCCATCCTCGCTTTGCTTTGCTGTGGCGTTTAGTTCGTCGAGATGACACAGGTTGGTAAATTAGTTCCTCTGTGTCTTGAGTTTCTTCCATTTCTACAGTAGGCAGAGCTGATCTCCGGGTTAAAGATTCAGTTGAAATGTGGCAAGCGACTGCTGGTTCTGTGACAGAAACAATAAGTTTGAGGTATGGTGATTGTAAAAGATCTTGAAATATGTGGTTCCTGAAGCATTCACATGGACTCTGTGTCTTACAAAATGAGAGAAAAGGCTGCAACTGAAAAAGAATCCACATACCTTAGTTCAAGACGTTGCTCAGAGTAAACCTGTCAGTGAACTGGTCAAATTTGGTGTAGGTGTTCAGTTGAATTGGCCCATTTAGAAAAAGCAGCATTTTTAGCCAAATCCAAACATTTGGTTAAAGGTGCATAGTTAATGAGGTCACTATTTAACCCTTTTAAAGTCTCAATCCTTCATTGGATCCAGACTTGCGGTACCAGTCAAAAGCTTGGACACACCTACTCATTCATAGGCTTTTTTGTATTCTAAGTATTTTTCTACATTGTAGAGCAATACTGAAAACAAACTATGAAATGACATATTTGGAATTATGTAGTAAACAAAAAAAAAAAAGTGTTAAAATATGTTTCATATTTTAGATTCTTGAAAGTAGCCACCATTTGCCTTGATGATGCTTTGTACACTATTGGCATTATCTTAACCAGCTTCATGAGGTAGTCACCTGGAATAATTTTTAATTAACAGCTATGCCTCATCAAAAGTTAATTAGTGCAGTTTCTTGCCTTCGTCATGCATTTGAGATCAAATAGTAAATAAAAATGCAGTAAATAGTCCTATTCCACAACTGTACTAATCCATATTATGTCAAAAAACGCTCAACTAAGTAAAGAGAAATGACATCCATCATTACTTTAAGACAATGTGTCTTTAATTAATAAAAATCAAAATCATTGAATTAGGTGGTGTCCAAACTTTTGTTTAGTACTGTACATGCAAGTGATCAGAAGGTAAGAAGGGTTCAAATCCTAGCACCACCAAAATACCCCTTATTGGCTCTCTGCTCCAGAGAATTTCATCATGCTATATTTGTATATTGTGATAATGAAGATGTTTCTTCTAAAGGCTTGTTCATGCTAGCAAACGGTTGGGTTTGTTGGTTTAGTCAGGGTCAATTATTGCATTTCACTTAATATGTTCATGAGCGTAAAGCCTATTTTACACTAAAATTTATCTTTTTGGGGGGAAGGGGGTGCAGCATATACAGTCAAGCCAGAAAGTCCGCACACCCCTTTCACCTTCTCCACGTTTTATTATAGTACAGACTTATTCTACAATAGCTTGAGTTCATTTTTTATCACAAAATAGCTCATAATGACAAAGTGAAAGCAGATTTTTAGACATTTGTGCTAATTTATTAAAAATCAAAATGTAAAATATCATATGGACACAAGTGTGCACACCCTTTGATATGACATCCAAAAGTGAGCTGAGGTGCATTTTGTTTCCACTGATGCTGCTTGACATGTTTCTACAACTTAACTGGAGTCCACCTGTGGTAAATTCAATTGATTGGACATGATTGGGGATCACCAATACCTGCCTATATAAGGTCCCACAGTTGACAGTGCATGTCAGAGCAAACTCCAAGCCATGGGGTCAAAGGAATTATCTGCAGACCTCAGAAACAGGATTGTGTCAAGGCATAGATCTGGAGAAGGGTACAGAAAAATTGCTGCAGCTTTATAGGTGCCAAAGAGCACAGTGGCCACCATCATTTGTAAATGGAAGAAGTTTGGAACCACCAAGAATCTTCTTAGACCTGGCCGCCCAGCCAAACTTAGCGATTGGGGAAGACGGGCCTTGGCCAGAGAGGTGAGCAGGAACCCGAGGGTCACTCTGACAGAGCTCCAGCGTATCCTTGTGGTGATGGGAGAACCTTTCAGAAGATCAACCATCCAGGCAACACTCCAGAATCAGGCCTTTAATGGGAGAGCAGCCAGACAGAAGCCTCACCTTAGTAAAAAGCACCTAGAGGACACAAACCATGAGAAACAAGATTCTCTGGTTTAATGAAACCAAATTTGAACTTGGCATGAATACCAAGCATCATGTCTGGAGGAAACCAGGCACCACTCATCACCTGGCTAATGCCATCCTACAGTGAAGCATTGCAGTGGCAGCATCACAATGTGGGGGTGTTTTTCAGCAGCGGAAACAGGGTGACTAGCCCTGATAGAGAAAAAGATGAATGCAGCCAAGTACATAGAGATCCTTGAAGAAAACCTGTTCCAGAGCACTCTGGACCTCAGACTGGGGTGAAGGTTTACCTTCCAACATAAGTTCTTCTCCGTGCTCTCGCAGAAGGCGGTTGCATTCTCTCCCTTCCCTGCTTCTCCTGTCTTGTCTGTCTAGTGTCTATACTTTTGAGAGACTGAGAGACTCTCTCTGCACTGCTCTCTGAACTAAAAAACATGGAATTGATAAACTGGTGTCTTCACGCAATTGACAACCTTCTCGACGAGAAGTCTGGGTTCGGGGTAACCAGCCCGTCCTGCCGGAGTGTTCGCAGCCGGCTACACGATGGATGCGTGGGAGCGGTGGCGGGTTGTGTGCCTGGCGGTTCTTTCTGTGGAGAACATTGAAGACATCTACCTATTCGGAACCATGATTACAGGACTTTTGCTGATTGAATTAAGCATTGCCCTGGTTTATCGAGGAAATCAGAAAACAGTGACGGCTGTTGACTATCTTGACTGTATATTCACAAAGATGGATCTGTAATGCATTCTAAAACATGAGACCTCTTTATATAAAACTCAATGAAAGTGCAGTTAAGAAAGCAGTTACCAACATAAACATGAACCTTTATTTAAAAGTATGAAAACATTTTGGCATCCTAATGGACATACATTTTCTGGACAAAAATGTTTTTGGGCATTACACCAAAATTTCTCTGCAGAGTCTGTTTACTTAGACGTCCTGTAGTCAGACAACTTAAATACAGGTAGTTTACTAGAATAAGAAACAACAATTAAGCACAGGTGAAGGAAAAAAAAAAAAAAAGGCACAGTACATAGAACATTAAGTGACTGCAAACAAAACACACACTGCTATGGTCCCAGATTATATAATGACGGAAGATCTTTGGGACAACAAAGCATCCACAGCCTGAATTCGATCACTTACAGTTTTTCCCCTCGATCGCTTTGATGCAATTTACACACCAGAAATGTCTCTTTCCTCGCTCTTAATGCAGGTGTGAAATCAGTACAGCATTTCTCCAAACAAATTTGCATTTCCTAATCGTGTTTGTTCAAACTCCTTTTGTACCCGTACACATTTCACCACTAAAGAAGTCACCGTGTTGATGCATTTCATTTGACTCGGACATGAACGGTTCATACGTTTGTCAGTCAGAATTACAGACTTCTCTCACACCATGACTCTTAGCGCTTTCGATCAAATCACTTTAAACCTTCAAATATGTATGAAACACAAGGCTGGTCACACAGTCAGTGGTAGGAGTAAAACCGCCCTTCATTTGAAAACAAATGCAAAAAAAAAAAAATCACATGCTCTCAGAACAGGGTCAGATGAAACATGCTCTCAGTCATGTATCACAGGTGCAGGTTATGGGACTGCAGTAATTACACGCAAGCGTATCCAGATGTTCAGGTTTCACTCGGTTCATGATGGTGCTGAAAATGGAGCAGGAAGCAAGTTTCACTCAAAAGAACCAGGCTTTATGAGAGAACATTGTGTCCAAATGCATGGTCTGGCAAGAGGAAAAGGAGCACACGGAGTACAAAGGAGAGAGGAGTGAATCGGTACCAGAAGACGTCGACTGAAATACGAGCAACAACTATGGAACATGTTAATCAACCACAACCTAAGGTGCTGAGATTCCCAGTCTCACAAGACCTGGTGTGAGACTTGACATGGCGACCCTCAACTGCTAGACTTCATACCTAAACAACTAATTGCTTTTTGGACAAAAAAAAAAAACTTTCATAATGACCTGGAACACCTGGAAGAATTAATCAACGAGTATTTCATTTCAACCAGCTCTGCATTACAAATAAGGACAAAAAAAAAAAAAGCTGACCCCAAAAACAGCTCTCTCTTCCTCAAACCCCAAAAGACCTCATCCAGATTCACTCTCGAGCCCATGTACGCCATGTTCAAAACCACCATGCTGCACAGAGCTAAGCGATATTCAAATCTCCATCGAAAGTAAACTTACTAGATTTGACCTCAATGCTACAAACGACTACTACCAACCCGAAAACAACTGATGGACAGAAGAAAAGCGATTATCTGTGGACAAACTGTACATGGATGGACAGTTATACTATGAGGATATAACCGCTTGGTTCTTCAAAACCCGTCTCGGTCTCTCAAATGCACGGATGTAAATACAATCACACTATGTTATTGACAAATTATTGCACCAAGGTCTCATCGTACAATACAAAACATGTCCACAGTGGTATCTGTATTTTGCCTCATTTGTTGCTTTGTGCACTGTTTTGTACTCGTTTATATTTAGTTGCATCTTTTAGATCTCTCTGCTCACATTTTTGTATCTACCAGTCCTCATGTGCCCTGCACCACCAATACACAGCAGTTAACCTCACACACAGTGTACAGTTCTTTATAAGAACGTCACTTAATTTAACGTAGAATATCCGTGGAATTAGTTCTCAGGCAAAAAGGGTAAACGTTTTGAATCATTTGACCAAACTGCAAGCCGATATAAGCTTTCTACAACACACACACCCATCAGAATCGGACCGTAATAAATTAAATATCACGATAAATCAATTTTCATCTCATCACAAGACAAAAACTCAGGTGTAGGCATTTTAATAAATAAAAACCATCTCATGTCCATAACGCGACTGTTACACGTCCTGAAGGACATTTTATCATTATAAATATACCAAATCAACAATAGCCCAATAACAACTGCTAATGTTTATGGCCCAAACACTGACGACCCAACCAACTTTCAGAATCTTTTTTGCTCCATTTCAAATATTTCTAATTGTGCAATTATTAAAAGGAGGTGACTTCAACACTTATCGACCCATCCATAGATGAATCTGATGTCTCAAGAAATAAGCGCATCTTCCAATCTGCAGACAAAACAGTTGAGAGATTCCGGCCTTGAAAAATGCTCATTTTTCTCACCACTCATTCTCACAGGAGTTTATAGTCAGTGATTCAATCATATCCAATATTTCAGAGTCAAAGAAAGATTCATCCCATAACTATTGGCAACCATGCCCCTGGAACATTTAAATGGAATAGAACAAATCCACATAAACCCACCACCAGATGGTGCTTCAACACATCGCTCCTTCATTTCCAACACTTCTCTGGGTCTCCTGTATGTAGATGAGGCAGGATTTGAACTGAAACAAGTAAGGCAGCATGGCTGGATCATTGTAATTCAGTGGATGTGCCATCACCATCACAATATCTGCCGCTGTTGCTGAACATGTGGTAATTTACCATGTAGGGCCCTGCAACACAGACAAGCTCCGTCATTTCTTGGATGGGATCTACAATACCCTCTTTCCAGAGATTGAAAGATGAGTTTGAGGGCCAACATAGCAGATCACGTGGTGATTTGACAATGTTCAAGTTTTCACCACTCCATCTGAGGGAATGGTTTGAAACCCACCAGCACACGATAATGGTGTTCCTGTCACCTTATTCACCATTCCTCAACCGAGGACGACTTCTCTGCTCGGAGACAGGAGGGTGTATGATCACCAGCCCCATAATCGGATATCATTATCAGAGGCAATGGCTGTCAGCTATAGGGACATCACAGCTGAGGCTTGTGGGGGCTGGGTGCAGCATGCCAAAAGATTTGCCCCGTGGCTCAGCAAGGAAGAAATGAGGTGTGACGCTGACACGACAATGTGGCCTCATAGAGAGGAGACACTGGATGACACTTGTGGGCTTTCTAATTTTGCACTGTATAGAAATTTTTGATTTATACAGATGCATACATGTACTGTAAATTTACTGTACTATAATTGGTGGCATGTTCCAAGTTCTATTGCATATTTTTATTTTCCAGTGCATAATGTTAAATAGTGTAACTGTATGAATTTCATTTTTTGCCTAAACTTTTACTCTACATTACATTTTTTGTAGTACTCTTTCTAAAGTCAGTAAGGTGGTCAAAGTCAAAGCACTGCTGAAAGGGTGTTATTCACTAGTGACAATGTTGAAGTTTATTAACTTTACATGTTTCAACATTTGTGAACAAGGTTTCGATTGTTTTAGTGGTTTTGTACAGGCGAGTTAGTGCTGAAGAATGCCTCAGCCGTTTTGAGAACTGCATTAAGAGTAGTGAGAATGACATTTCTGATACGCGAATTGCATCGAAGTGATCAAGAAAAACTGTAAAAAGGCACACGCATGGAGTGTTGGTCTTTTCAGTGATGCCAGCTAATGTCATCAGCTGAAACAGTCTGCCTCAAAATGATTTAGCACCAAATTATTTGGAGAGAGCAGACACAAACACACAACAGTTCTTCCCAGCCAACTTAATGGGAATAAAAAACGAAACATTTTGAACTTCCTTTAGGAATGTATAAGTGAGGAATAGAAGAAATCCAAATGGAGTTTAAGTGCTTGGAGAGAGCCACATGAGGGTCCCCTCAGCTCCAGACACCAAGTATTAAAACAGGTGCATGAAGCCATTGTGAAGGACTTCCAGCTCAGATGAAATCACTTATTACAAGCCCCAAGGTTCAAACTGATTTAATACACATCTTGCAACTTGTAATATTAAAGTCCTAAAAAAAAAAAAATTAATAATTGCATCTCAACCAAACTGTGACTACATTGATGACCTATTGAGCAGAGGAAGCATGTGTGGAAAAATCAGAAGCCCCTGCAGAATATGACAAGGATGAAAGGACCTGGTTGAATCACAGTGTGCGGGGATTGTACTCTGGCAGCTTCTTGAGTTTCTCCTTGTCCTGATCCGTTTCCTGACGGGCAATAACCAGCGAGTGTGAGTAGCCCATCGCCACCTGGAACGACCAAAACATCTCAAATTGTTATTGCAGTCCACCAATGATAGATACACTAACTGCAATCTTGTGGTCAAACACACTAATACAAATTTGTGCAGAGAAAAACAAAGTATATAAACTATATACATGAGTGCTCTGAGAGCACAATATCCCCCGCTGGCAACGCGGCCATAACTCCGGTAAAATGCAACCGAATTGAACGAACTTGCAATATGCAGATTACTGACATGTAACAAAGAATCTGGTCAAGTTTTGTGAAATTCCTCCAAAAATTGTGAAGAGTTGATTTCAGAAAGCGAGTACCCTTCCCGGGACGGACATCACCACGACGTAATCCAGGGGATAAAAATTGTGAGGGAAGTTGATTTCAGAAAGCAAGTACACATTGATGAAATTGCCAAAGTACAAGTTTGTTAATAATCAAGGGCATAACTCTGGTAAAATTTGCCCAAATTAAACGAA
>JAPEKM010000005.1:44243955-44256280 GCA_027575975.1 Cathorops multiradiatus
TCTCTTTCAAGCACCTCTTTAGCACAAGATGCAGTAAGCTTTCCCCGCTTCTTTTATCTTCCGTATGTGCTCATGGAGATATTCACTACCGACTTTAAACTCCAGCCATCGCCAATTCCATGGACTTTTGATGCCGTTTTCCTTCTCAATGTTTTTGACATCGTCGGTCTCACCATTCTCCCTCTGAACAATGTCCCTCCATGACACGGACATACCGCGAAATTCTCCTTTTCAAAACCGTTGATATCGAAAGCGTGTTTAAAAGAGCACAACGAAAAGAACACAAGATTCGCGCTGTGGTTTGTAAGCATGCCGCAAATGTCGTAAACCGGTCTGTCATTGTCGCAAAAGAAACCTAAAACCTCACCCCACCCACCATTTTTAATGCAAAATTGGATGATTTACTAAAATTATATTTTTGGCGGCGGAATTCCGTGGATTTTTCACAGCCCTGATACCAGCGTGACGGACTAGTCCTTATCCTGTCATCTTTCCAGCTCTTCTCTACTCCATGGTGGTTCGAAGTCGTATGGAATAATTTCAATCACTGATGAAGCTGGCAAATCTCGAAATTTTATCTAAATTAGAATATGGCGATCTGGCTGCTGTGGAAACAGTTTTCTAAATGCTGATGCTTCACGTTTTGAAGTCTCGTGAAGATCGCACGGGTAAGCGACGCCTGCCGTGGACCATACGAGCTACATTCAACATGGCTAAAAACCGAAAAGGCCGATAAGTGTAATATAATGTCAATACGAGTCATGATATATAAGGTTAATAAAACCGAAAATGTAATCGAATTAAAGCAAGTTTAAAAATGACTTCAGTTCCCCTTTCAGGAATCAGATGCTGTATAGGGATTCGCAAATCAACAGCTCAGGGATTTTTCTTTTTCTTTGCTAGAAGGTTTCAGAGTTTCAAGGTTTTGCGTCATTGTCAAACACAAGAAAATTGCAGGTCCATCTGCAAAGAAAGTAACATTTAACAAGCTGCGCACACAGGTATGTGATAAAAGACAAATGCTCACATACTCTTGCATCCGCCTACGTATTTCTGACTGAGAACGGATTTTACCGTTTAAAGTCAAACTGGCTCACTTCTATACACGGGCATTATTCTCGAGCAGGGGTATGAACCTGCAATATCTGACCTTAGTTACATAAAATTCCTTGCATACATGAGGAAATGGTTGTCTTTTAAGACATTTAATGAACATAATTTTAGTTTATGGCTGTGAAGCAGATATTTTGATATGGTTTATGTCTTGTTTTGCAATTTTCCCACTTTTGTTGAGCACCACCACAAAAGGTTTGACCAATTTTGCCAACTCTTGCTGTTCTATTTCTCTGTACTGGCCCTCGATATTTTCTAACAATCCCGGCTGAGAGTACGCTTTGCATGTTTTGGCTGCTGCTTCTCACCAGAGCTCCCCCCCCCCGTGTGATTTCTTGAATGTATTTTGTTTGAAATGTTTTGTCCGCCGGTTGTGGTGTAGCTCCGGACCCAGTTTTGGGCATCGGTTCCCTTTAGGCCTTGGTCTGCCATGGGTGCTCCTCACTGTGGACTGCAGTGAGCTTGTTGCTCTTTTTCACATCGGGGTTGTCCAGCGTTCTGTGCGGCAGTGCTTCCATGCTTAGTGCGGTGTTCCAAGCGATGTTGCCCGGTGGTGGCTGTGCAGGAAGTGTGCAACATACCTTTTGGGCGTCTTTTGGTGGGATTGTGGGCAGCTATGCCACTGGAATTACATCCTGACCCTCTTTTGGTGGACTTTTTTCCTTCCTAATTGTAAAGCGACCTTGGGTGTGAGAAAGGCGGTATATAAGTTGAACTTGAGTTCATCAGTTCAGTTCTGACCAGCTTCAGTTGTTTCCGAGTATACTAAGTGAAGATTGTCTGTCATTCATCTGTGGTTGAGAGGCAGAAGCGTTGTCTCTCGAGTCCGTCCAAGTTATTCTGGTGGTCATGTCTGAGCCCTTGATGGAGGCCAGCACGCTATCTATGCCGGTCATGAGCAATACTGGTCCAACTGGTGGGCTCTATCTTGAAGTCCTTCAGATCGTGATGGCTGGGGTCGGCTAGACAATTTGATGATCTTCAAGCCAGGACAGTTTAAACTTCAGTGGTCCTTAACGCTTATCGAGAGCTTCTCTCGTCCCCAGCTCATCTAAACAAGAGAACTAGAGGAGAGACAGGGTCTATGTGCAGGGTTGTACGTCTGAGGTTCACTGGGGATACAGGAGTTGCCATAAGAGTCTGCAACGCTGAGTTCGAATGCTTTCATGGGACTCCAGCTCCATTTGGTAGATGGGTCCTTGACTCCTTGTAATCGAGAGTTCTTCTGCCCTTAAGTAGACGGGTCTTGTTTTTGTCCACCCACCTTCCTCACACCTATGTGCAGGGTTGCCAGTTTAGTCGCCAGCATTTCAACCATGCATCGGATTTACATGGTTACTGATAGTGGGTCCAAGACCTGACCTGACTGACAATAAGTTGAACTTACTATTATTAACAACTTTACTTGGTTCTATTCCCCCACGTGGGGGGGATTCTGATCAGGATAGAGCAATGTGTAAATGTTCTGGACAGAGGTACAAGCACAACCTGTACATTCCCTTGTTAATGAATTTGGTAGTGTTGTAGTTAAGACCTAAACCAAGACCAAGTCATGACCAAGACCAGACCATACTAAGAGTGAAACAAGACCAAGAGTTTGAAGGGTTGAGACCAAGTCGAGACCAAGGCAGGGCGAGACCGTGTCAAGACCAGGCCTAGACCCAGTGTGTGTGAAGGGGGCGGGGCAGTCATTAACGATGGTGGTCATTAACATGGGGGCCTAATGGTTAGAGAAGCAGCTTTGGGACCAATAGGGTTGCTGGTTCGATTCCCTGGACCAGCAAGAATGGCTGAAGTGCCTTGAGCAAGGCACCTAACCCCCAACTGCTCCTCAGGCAGCCCCTGGGTATGTAGTATGTTGCTCTGGATAAGAGTGTCTGTCTGCTAAATGGCGTTAATATAATGCAACGTAACAATAACTAAAATTTCATATTAGTAATGTCATGTTATTAGTTGCATTTGAAGCAGGAATAAATCAATATACAGGCAATTGACTGATACCCCCACAGTTCTGGTCTTGATCGATCTTGAAATCCATGTCTGAGACCAAGACAAAACCAAGTAAAAATGTGGTTGATTCCAAGACGAGACTGAGACCTTCAGAACATGGCCTTGAGACCAAGCCTAATCATGAGTCCTACAACACTAGAATCTGGCTATTCATGTCCCACAAGCTCCATGTATGAAGGTAAAAACATGTCCGTTTGTCCATACTTGTGCCCATTCATCTTTGCATATTCGGTTTTCGTCACGTCGCTAATCAGACCAGAAAGGGTAAATTAAATGTAAAGGGATTTCCCTTTCCATTCTCTGTCCCTTTCTGTCGCAAGTCTCTGGACTTTCCTTCAGCTAAACCATTCATATAAATACATGTGATTGGATCAACTGCACCAGGGAATCCGTTACCGCTGCAGCTTGAGCTGATTCATGTTTAGAAAACCGTCGCTAAACTACAGTCTGTCTTTATTGGATCTGCTATTGTATGTTTTCAAGTACTCTGATCGGTATGAGGAAATAATTTGCTGGCTCCCCATCCAGACCACGTTCCGCAAGTTGGAAACCCCTGATTATAGATAATGACTGTGTGGAATAGACCAGATAAATCATTTCTCCTCTTTAAGGGAGACGACTCACCCTTCCCAGAATCCAGTTTGTATTTGTTTTGAAGTCACATGACCACTATTTTGTGAGTTTACTCTGCAGTAGCACCTCTGCAAATTCGCTATTGGTGATCCTTTCGAAATCCCTCTGTTTATTAGCTCACCGGGCGAAGGGTGATGAGCTGTTGCCATCACGCGGTGTCTGTCATCCGTCCACAATTCACAAAAAAATTCACTACTCCTCCCTCCGTTTTCAATGGATTTTGATTCTGATTGCTTTGTTTGGAAGGTCTAATCAGTCTGCACAAAAGTTACTCCCTGGTTTTGTGATTTCTCATTATCGAGTTGCTAATTATGCCGGTGAATGAACTTTCCAGAAAATCATTACTCCTTCCTCAGTTTCCAATGGCTTTTGATTCTGATTTTGTTTAAGATCAAATTGTTCTCAGGAACAACGACATGGCTAATTGTAAACGAGTCTGGTTTCTCATGGTATGGTCGTGTCAGCTACTGCGTCGCTAAAGCTTTGGTTTTTCTGTCTCCACGTGTCAAACGTGAAAGTTTTCAGTAGAATATGCTTGATATTTTCTTTCCTTTGTGGCCGCCTGTGAGACAGCCAAAGCCAGTTCTGGCCCGTTACAGTGGAATAACCATACGAAAACAAATTATGGTTGAAATAATTTAAAGTACAACGACTTTGACAAAATATCTTCAATTTCATGCTACAGTTTATGATCTGTGGCTGAGGATTTCACTGGGTTGTTGCGGATTGTTTTTCAAACAGCGGAATATCCATGGATGTGAAAATGGCGACTTATTTGGCGCAGAGGATTCTGGGAAGGGTGAGCCCACATCTTGAAAGTGAATATTTTGGACCAATTTTTTTTTAAATATGAAAGTATGTCCCTTTACACACTCATCCAGAAGGGTAATTTTGCACAAGGCCATCTGTCTACAGCAGAAAAAAATAAAATAAAACGCGTCTGGAAATATCCCAAGGGAGTCTGGAGCCAGAATCGTGACATTACCTGCGGAAGCGCCAGCAGCCTGTGCAAGCTTTGCACGGTTTCAGTGCACAGCCTGTGTAGACCAAGCGCTCCCATTCCCCTCTCATTTTCCGGTCTTTTGGAAGATAATGAGCACTAATCCCATCAAGATTGGTGTTGCTACACCCTCCTACGATGCATCTGTTAACCATTTTAAGAATTACGCGATAATGTTGAAGAAATTTGTAGAAAGCCACCAGGTAATTTTCTCGTAAACAAACCAGCACTCATGTAGGATTCAGAAGGAGGCGTCCCACATGCGATGTCACGAAAATCAGTGTTTGCCGGGAAATCCAAATGCTAAGTTTTTTCAGAGGCAGATCAATTCGGCTCAAATGGCTTGATTTCAACTGAATTTTTCTGGAATTGCGCAAGGTAAAAAAAAATTTGCACAAAATGCAAAATGACAAATATATTTGATCAAAGTTTAATATAAAATAGAATTACATTGATTTTGAATTGAATGCCTGAATTTACCCGTGATATGCACTTTAAGTGCTAGCTTTTATGACGAACCATAGCATCATCCTTTGTTTTAGCAGTGTTTTATTAGCTTGTAGAAAATGGAACCTTTTTTTTGTCAGACAACTGGCTCATCCTTCCGTTATTTAATTTGATCTTTGCTGTATTGATCAAAGCAGTTATGAAATGTTTCAGACACAGAATCTGATTGGGAATGCTTTTTTATGTATTTGTTTCCAGTGGGAAAACTCGCGTCAACATTGGCACATGAACTTGAGCCACAACATTGGGTCTGTTGTTGGTTGTGTCCAAAGTCAGTGAATCATTTTTCTGTCAAGATGGGAATCTTTGCATCTTGCTCATGGTTAATGACGAGAAGAACAGAATCTCCAACGAAAGCAAGAAGGTCTGGCTTGCACGATGATGATTAAAGTAATTTGACTTGAATCACATGCCACATAACGCTGATTACAAGCATCAACAGTTCTTGGTTCCAGACCTTCCGGATGTAGTTTAGGGATCTTGGGAACGTCGATGTTAGATTTGTTTGCTCCATGCCCAGTCGTCTATTCATATCCTACAGAGAAACAACAAGAATCGGCGAGCTTTCGCTAATATTTGAAGAGGCTGTGGCGTTAACTGTGTCCCCTGTAGTGTAAATGCTATTTCTTCAAGCTTTGAGAATGTTAACTAAGCGTAAAGTGCTCTCGTGACCCTGGAGCCCACACACAAGCACGCACTCACTCTTGCGCTCTCCCTGTTCAGGAAAGCAATCAGCCAGGACGCTGTTCAGCATTCATAGTGTGAGTGCTGCGAGTTCGGGTCAGAGTATATTACTCCCTTTACTATCTTTTATAAAAAGCTGTCAGTCACCTATTGAGCATGTTGCTTTTAGAGGCTGTTAATCATTTTGACCTTGACTCAGAATTTAAACAAGGCGTCTCTTCCTCACACTCGTCTTTAAAGATCTCCGGTGTTTACAAGAGTTGATGATTATTTATGGCACGAATTCAGAGCAGCATTGGTTGCGTTTATTAAATTTCATAAATTTCATTAAATTTCACTTCAAAGAGCTATAGTGCTGCGTGATTCAACAGATGAATATCATACGTTTTGTGAAAAAAATAAATAAATACAAAGGAATAACCAATTACATCACTCATGCCTTTTTATTGATGTGTTTACAGAAAGGTGGTTATGGGTTCTCATTGATTGCTCTGCTTATTATTTATTCAGAAATGCTGTACACAAGATGGATGGATGGATGGATATGATGACAGGAATGAACTTATTTCCTGGATGTTCCACAGCATTCAATGTAACGAAAATTGATTTTTAAAAATGAGGGCATTTGGAACACTTTGGAGGAAAATTGCATCACACTAAATTATCGTTGATTATTTTCTCATGATTTTAACCGCATGCTCGGTCATGCTTTTCCATTACATCATGGTTCTGACGGTCCTAATTAAATAACGAGTAATTATGAGTTACTGTTTCTATTAGAGATGGTGCAGTAAACACCCCCACCCACCCCAAAAAATGCTGATACTAAATCCTGGCGTATCAGCGATTTCAGACACCCGTCTAATATTGTTTTCTTGAGAAACTACTAAGCTGGAGTATGGACAGTACCAGTCAAAAGTCTGGACACGCCTTATAATTCGGCGGTTTTCAGCTCGGCCTTTGGTTGAAGCTTATCGAGGCACCTGACTGTATGTGTATGTTAAACCGAGTTCGAGCAGAATATAATTGGCGTGCCAGCCTGACGTAGCGATTCCACAGTCATTGTGTCGCACAGTGCCACCCTTGTCAAATGTGCAAGGGGCAAAATTAGATTTGAAATGAAAACACTTCGTAGCACGCTTCATTTTGCACTTCCAGGATGCCAGGAACAGAATCGAGGTCAAATCATGCAACAGCGCCGTCTTGCAGCCAGCGCCGAGAACATTATTTTATGTATGGTTGCGAAACGCAGCTGGTTCACGCAGCGAAACCCTTTTTTCAATTCTGGGTTGAGGCCCAGGACAGTCTAGACCTATATATTACAATATCTTCCTATTTCTATAGTTGTTACTCATTTTCATGAGGCATTAGGAGATCTTTAGGTGTGGAAAGTACTTTGGGTTGTTCAATTTTTTTTTTTTTTTGTGTGCAAGTGACAGTACAGTGCTGATATCGCACAGCAGAGCATCATGTATCTGCGCTTTGGGAAAGCTCTACGTATGCTTTTATTGTTGACATCTATTTGTTCATATCACTATTTTTGTTGTTGGAGCATTGAGAGACTGATACTTTTTGAAATAATTTATTATTTGCCATTTGTTACAGAATCCGATATGTGATGCGTTTTTCTCTGAAATCTGAGACACTGTTATTTTTCTGGCACTGCAATCAGTCCTATCTCTAATTTCCGTAGTAATAACTCTCCTGTATATTGATAATGAATAGTTTTAAACTGTATAATTATTGAAGTGGTAAAGGTTTTTTTAAGGCTATGTTTAAAGGAGAACTGAAGGCATATTTATCAAAATTCTCTCATTTTATTTTATATATATATATATATATATATATATATAATGCCTTTTTGATCGCTATTTTGTCACTGCTATAGCAAGTTATGAGTGTTTTTGAAATATCCTATGTAATACATCAGTCCATATGTCAAAGTGATGGCTGTAAACGAGATGCGTCGAGACCTGTGCGAGACATCGTAGGACGGAAATAAAACGTACAGCGGAAATCAAAGTGGCCAACGTTGTCAAAAGATGCGTGTGCCCTCTTTCGGATTCTGACATAATCAAGCCGGAAGTTTTGCTTGTTTTGATAGCAATCAGGAAAGTTTGAAAAAAAAAAAAGTAGGTGGTAATCGTCATTTAAACTCATTTTTGTGCAATATTTCATTTGGAAAACAGTTTTCAAAATGACGGCACTGACACTTCATGTTTCGAAGTCTCGCACAAGTCTCGTGAAGATCACGCGGATAAGTGACTCCTGCCGTGGACCAAACGAACTAAATTCAACATGGCTACGAACCGAATAGGCCGATAAGTATATTTAATTGCGATTAGACGCCGATACGAGTCACGATACAAGGTTACTGAAGCCGAAAACGTAATTGAATAACACAAGTTGAAACGTGACTTCAGTTCTCTTTTAACGTATAAACATTTACAGAAGGAGTGTTCTGTATTGTTATGAAGTCTCCAGTGTTCTAGCTATAACTTGAATTTTCCTGATACAGAGACGTTTGTTTGACTGGTCAGGTGTGTGTTCTACAACTAGAGTTAAAATAACATTTGGCACTGTGGCAGCTCTAGCCGACATCTTGTTTGTTTTTCTTTCTCACACCACGTAATCACTTTTGGCAAGGATCTGCGGTGCCTTTGCGAGTTATTTGGCGAGGATTTGAGCTACTGGTTACGGTTGCTGTTTGTTTGAATATGGATCTAAAATGACGTGGCTGTAGTTTTCTTTTCCCAAATGGTTCTTGTCAGTTAATGATTAGGGTGTTTATTCACCAGTGATAGCTGATCGCGTCGTAAAAGTATCACCCAGCTTTAATGTGCTGTGGTGCTGACAAATGAGCGTGTTGCTGTTTTCGGGGAACAAAACGTGTGAAGCCACATGACAGCAGCTGTGTATAGAAATGATCGCACCTCGCTCAGTAACACTTGGTAGATGTGGCAGTAATGAATAGGCTAGATCATGGTGTAGGCCAAAAAGATATTTTACTCACGCACACACGACTGCAATAGGATGTAATTTGCAGCACACTGTGTGTACAGTCTTTTCTGATTATGCAGTCGTTTGTAGCACGTCCGTTTCGTGTGAACTTGACACAAAACTAGTGTGCCCTTTTCTGCAAACGTGTAGGAAGTACCAGAAGTTTTAGCACCAAAAAAAAAAACCCCGAGACTGTGCTTTTCATATTAGCTACTGCTTCAGTACCAAAGGTTTCAGTGGGTTTTGTTTTTGGCACTTGCTCAAAATACCAAAAAAAAAGACGGCGTGTTCGGGGAAGGGACAAGCGACGTTTGTTATTGCCGGTGGGATTATGAGTACTGCGTCACACATTGTGCAAGATAGACAGACAAACAGTTAATTTCAACAAAACCATCCCAACGCAAACAGAATTGGGGGTTGTTTTTGTTAGCTGGGATGCCGATGTTGTCACGAGTTCCGAAACGGTGCTGTTGAATTCTCGATTTTAACTGGTAAGGAGGAGTTAATTCATTTTCCATGACAGCAGATTTTCTCTCACCAAGGCTGGCTGTAATTGTATCCCCCATACGGCGTAGGGGGATACTATGGATTTGCGTCGGTTGCATGTCCGCCGCCACCGTGTCCGTAGACACTTGCTTGTAAACGCTCTACAACTTGCAATTCTTATTGGATTTCTTTCAAACTTTCACAGCACACTTATATGGGTTAGGGCTCAACGCCTATCGAAAACGGTGATGATATCTTGAAATTCTCAACTCTGATGGGCATTTTTGTGCAAAAATGTTTTGTCTGGGTGGGGTTTTGTCCGTTTCCCTTCAAAATGACGGGGCATACGGGGGATACACTGTTCAGCCTGATTGTAATGTAGGAAAAACCTCAAGGTCAAAAGCAAGATTCTCTTTTTTTTTCTATTTATTTTTTTCACTAATAGGGTGAAGAAAGTGCTGACGGCGCAGGCTGAAGCAGAGAAGATCAAGAAGATTGGAGAAGCTGAAGCAGCCTCCATTGAAGCTGTGGGCAAAGCTGAAGCAGAGAAGATGAAGCTCAAAGCTCAAGCTTACCAACAGTATGGAGATGCAGCAAAAACCGCGCTGGTCCTGGAGGCACTGCCGAAGGTATAGAGGAAGTGATGGATATAACGCACATGATAAATATTTAATTGTTTATAGGTGTAGTCAGTGTCATATTGGATTCCGTCTTGCTGTTGGATGCTGTGTGTAAAATGAAGCCAGGTGGGAAAGAATCATCAAATTTCAATCTTAAATATCTGTAAAGTAGGAGGAACTGCTGACCCTTAAAGGAAGTGCGTGTCTGCTTTAGCTCTCCCAGGATGCCTAGCTGCTGTTTGATATAAAACTAGCTGAGTGGAGGGGGGGGAAAATCCCAGAAATACTCATGATGTTTAGGATCAAGCAGATCAACCAACCAGCGAGCTGTCTTTTGTACAGATTGCTGGAAAGGTGGCGGCTCCCTTGGGCAGGACAAATGAGATCGTCATTCTGAGTGGCGAGGGCAACCGTGTGACCGGTGAAGTGAATCGTCTGTTGGCCGAGCTCCCGGTTTCAGTTAACGCCCTCACAGGAGTCGACCTGTCAAAGGTAAAACACACCGACTCCATGGATCTCAGTGCAACACACTGAAATAACACATTCAAGTTAATTTTCAACAAAAACTCCTATAATCTTGTAAGGAATGTGCATACGGTACCAGTCAAAAGTTTGTACACCCCTACTCATATTTTAGATTCTTTAAAATAGCCACCGTTTACCTTGACACTTTGTGCACTATTGGTATTATCTTAACCAGCTTTGTGAGGTAGTCACCGAGAATGCTTTTCAATTAAGAAGCAGCAGCAGCCTTTATCACATGTACACTCAAGCACCGTGAAATTCCTCCTCTGCAGTGAGCACACAGATGTACCCAGAGCAGTGGGCCGCTATACAACAGCGCCCAGGAAGCAGTTGAGGGTTAGGTGCCTTGCTCGAGAGCACTTCAGGCCAACCTCCAAGTCATGGTTGCCCCATGCTAACCTAAACGCATGCGTTTGGACTGTGGGGGAACCTGGAGGAAACCCACACGGACACTGGGAGAACATGCAAACTCCACACAGAAAGGCCTCCGTCGGCCACTGGGCTCAAACCCAGAACCTTTCTGCTGTGAGGTGACTGTGCTAACCGTTACACCACTGTGCTTTGTCAAAAGTTAATTAGTGAACGAGTTTCTCGCCGCTTTAATGTGTTTGAGATCATACAGAAAATTGCCCTATTTCACAACTGTAGTAATCCATATTATGTTAAGAACCGCTCAACTATGTAGGGCTTGACATTAACTTTTAAACCCACTTGCCCTGGAGGACAAGTGAGGGTTAATTTCCTCTTGCCCCCTATTTTGCGAGTACTACTTTTTTTTTTTTTTTCGAAAACCATAGAATAGTTGTGAATTGCAACAGAAAATGAAGATCACACATTGAGTTGAAGTTTGGTTATTGGTTACTTTTTTCTTGTAACGGACAATCACACTTTCATGAAGGAGCTAACACGAATGTGAGCAGAAAAAAGTAAATAAAACTAATCTTAAAGGAAAAGTCTGTTTTTTAACACTTTTAGCCCATTTTCTGGAGTGTCTAGGATGAAATCAGACGATCGACACCAAAAATTTAACGATTGGTCCAGTCTCGGCTATTTGGCTCATTTAGAATCCAAACAGCGCAAAAATGAACCATACTGAAGACTGATTAAACCTTGCTTGCATGAAAGACGGTGTCTATCTGACCCCTTGCTGTAATTATGACGTGATGCATGACATCATGCACAAGGGGTCTATAAACAGTACGCGTACCATACTACAACAGTGGGGGGATATAAAATAACTTGCAAATCGGTAAATGAAACCAAGACTAAGAAAACAGCCAAGACACAGTGGTGGATACGTAGTAAAGGACGCTTTTAGGAACTGAAATAAAAGATCAAAAAGCCTCATTTTTGTGGTACTAGTTTGTAATACGTGCCCATTCCAACTTGCCTGGTTGGGCACGTCAAGGATATATCACACTTGCCCTGGGCAATTGGGTAGTCCTTAATGTCCAGCTCTGCTATGTAAAGAGAAACAACATCCATCATTACTTGAACACATGAAATGTCTTAATTTAAAAAAAGTAAAAACATTCATTTATAAGGTGTGTTCAAACTTTTGACTGAAATTGTATATACAAGTGAAGAAAAAATTAAGGTTAAAAATAGCCATGTGTAATGCACATCAGTGATGCGCGGGCTGACCCGAAGTCAGCGGGCGCCCGCAGGCATTCGCGGTCACCCGCAATTGCGGGTCATGGAAAAATATTTTTAATGATATTCGGGTTGCAATCGGTCGGGTCGTTTG
>JAPEKM010000005.1:44347580-44357757 GCA_027575975.1 Cathorops multiradiatus
GCAGCTGTAATAGACTGAGTTGTTTCTGCAGTGCGAGCACAAGCCTGTAGTCCGCCATTGTTATTGTTATGACTCGTATAGCGGCGACGCCTGAGGTTAAAGGTTAGAGAGGCGGGGCTTATACGTCATCGTTTTTGAAAAAATCCGCTTCGCCGTCCACACGACGCCGGGCTATCTGGCGTTTTAGGATTTATCCACTCTAGGATGCGTTTTCAAAAAATATACCGTTTTCACACCTCGAGGAAAAACAGACCCGTCTGGATGCGAGGCCGAAATGATAAAGTATTTATGTGGAATCATCAAAAACGTATTCGTGTGGACGGGGCCTAAGTCTTACAGTACCACTGTATTTTTTGGTATTATTAATTTGTGACATTTACAGTGAGTTAAAGCCAAAATGAACCGTTCAAACCCTGGTTAAGTTTGGCACATGGTGAGGTCAGACTGAGTTTACTACTGTTTACTGGAAAGTTCTGTAACTAGGTCAATGGCATAAGGTTAAGGCTCCAAAGTTATTTCCCAGCAGAGTACAAATGGCCAGGAAAAATGCATTCAGTATCATAACTTGCCCTTGCATATAAATACAGGCTCGATGGATAAATACCCCATTAGGCAGATAACCTGAGATAATGTCTGCAACCAGTGTTTTAGTGGAGGCAAGCAGTTAAAACCTCTTAGCCAAAGCAGACCTTCCAGCATAGTAAGGAAGTTGATATTTATTCAAATGTAGCTAGGTCGGCACAGAACAGCTATACAAGACTAATGCTATTAAAAACAGTAATAATAACCGTCAAGTTTCTCAACAGAAATCCAGAATGGGTGATGTAAAAGTGACCGATGATACCCGGCAAACTAAAGGACATTTGATCCTCAGTTGTGTCCAAGATGTATTTTGTAATGAAGCTCTTCTTTAATTGACATGTTGATCTATTTTCACTCTGGTTTATGGCTACATTACCTATCGCGCCAATGAACCACCTGCTGATGGCGGTGCCACTCGCATTTAGCTCTTGCTTCATCTCAAGTTCTTTACCCAGTCTGACTCTCTGACATGCTCATCTGTACATTCTGTTCAAAGCGTTAACAGACCCGTCTGGAGGGGCTGCGAGCAGCAAAGCTGCCGCTTATGTTTATATAGTGTTATTGGGCTCACAGTAACATTACTAGTAGTTGTGAGTTGTAGAGGACTGTGATGTTTATTACAATTTCGGGAGTCTGCTGCCTTAACTTACCTTCGAAACATCAATCTGCTGTCCGGAGGTTCTACACTCGGCAAAACTTGCTTCTCTACCGCCGTGTGCAATTTTTCACTGCTGATTGGCTGTTACCCGTGCTGTGTAACCAATCAGATGGCTCTGCGTGTAACCAGTCAGATGGTTCTGTGGGTGGGACAGTGCTCAAGCCAGAGCAGTGACTGCAGATAGAAAGGCACGGCTGCATCAGAGCCAAAATAACCCAGTTTTAAAATGATTTATCGGCTGTCAGATTAAAAAAAGAAGGCCGATGCCGATGTGCGTCTAAATGTCATATCGGCGCCGATGATCGGTCGATCCCTAGACATGACGCGATCTTTTATTTAGCTATTTCTTTTAAATACTTGATGTATCTGACTTGATGCGCTCCGTCATCTTGTTTTTCTCTACTCACGGTATATGAGCTGGTAGCAGAGTAGCCGATCAGAGCGCACGATTGCTCATGTCCAGTGAATGTGGATAGAATAATCAGTAAATAGAACACCCCAGCAACTGCATGAGACTTGCATTGTGAGTTTTGAGTAAACAGTATGAGGATGTGTTAATTGACCATGGTGATCAGATGTATGTAAGCTGTCGGTTTGGTAGATGGTAAATAGTTAAACACAGGTATATTCCTTCAGTGATTTGACTATGTTTTTGAATAAATACAGGGAATTAAGTACAAAATGGGCGTGACACAAAATCTACAATATTTACATGTTAAACCCTGAATCCTCATCCTGAGTTTACTTGCATGTTCTGATCTGAAATGGCAGTGCTGTTTTGTAATGCTGCTCTTATGTACTTAAGTCTGTTAAGATACAGCTGTGGGACTGAAGCATCTGTAGTCTCCTCTCATAAATTGTAATTTTGCAAAAACACTGCTTTCACTTGATCTCTCTTGATGTGTTGGAGGGTGTGTGTGTGTGTGTCAGACAGCTGGTGGTCAGTGTGGTAGCTCATCATTAGGTGATTAATCCGGCCATGACGCTAGTGTTTGTGTTGAGGATGACGAGGAGAGCAGCTGCCCTGTCAGTCGGTGTCTACTGTAGAGATGACAGGCTGCTCGTTGACGAGCAGAGTTGTCAACCACGCCACTCTGCCTGCCAAAACCTATTTCTCTTTCCCTTTTTTTTTTTTTTACCTTCTCAGTAACTCTCATCTGATTTTGGCAAACAACCCAGTTCTTCTCTTCTGTCTACTCACATTTCTGGATTCACCCCGGCAACATTTGAGGACATGCATACCCATCCTCACATGCTTCTCCCAAGAGCCCTGGAACCTCTAATATCTTTTGTCCACTTTTCTGGCCTGTGAGCTTCAGGCACTTGAAGGTTGCAATCTGATTGGCTGTTTGTATTTCTGTGTATACACAGTTCTCTGTATACAGCTTATTGGAGCAAGATAGAGTTACTGGATTAAAAAAAAGGTCATGGCATCTCATCTTTAAAAGTTATTCAAGAGGTTGGAAATGGTGGTGAGTAAATAAGATCAGATCTCGTTTTTGCTTATGGGCTGTGAGAAAAGGTCGCCCGTGTTGTCAGAGAAACAGCCTCTTTCTGTGAAACTAGGTGGGTTTTGGCCACGCTTGGTGCCAATAAGTGCCAGGCTCGCTCCTAAAAGAGCTAGAAGACTGACTTGAGAGGCTATAACATACAATATTGAAATTGTTGCTCTAAAGGAAGCAGTGCATACACTTGGCGTCTGAAAAGCTGTTCCGTGCACCCCCCCCCCCCCCCCCAGTTTTTTTTTTTCCCTTTGTTCAGATGATTGATCGTTATTCTTATGAGTGTTGACTTTAAAGGGGGGAAAAGAAGCAGTGAGCATTTCAGTAAAGCTTGTAAAAACAGGTTTTGGTCCGAATCTGTTTTCTGCCTGGAGATTGTAGCCAGGTTCTGTTCATGCCTGTCTGTTCTGATTTGTAGTGCTGATTTCTATACTGCGGTGACTGAGGCAGCTTGTTCTGACCCACACATGACCAAAAACCATTGAGCCCGAAGGGCCATCGGTCCAGCTTAGACCCTGCTTTGGAGCGTTTCCAAGTTTGATGTCGGGGTAAAGCAGTCCACCATGGCCTGAATGTGGAGATGTTGAGAACCTCTGTGCACCTGATCTCCTGTAAGATGCGCAGTGGTGGCTGTTTGAAGGCGGTGCTGCCGGGAGCGCTCTTTAGGTCGCTGGGAAAACAATTGGCCACTTCTCAGCGTGTGGCAAAATGAACTGGGGAATAGAGAAGGCTGCTTGAAGTTTGTGTTCTTTTTGATATAGCTTTGCTCTGAGCTCTCCTGAGGCTAGGCAGTGCTGTGGTGGAGGAGATTGCCCACTGATGTTCCTCTCTGTTCTGAGCAGCTGCGCTGTCTAGTGCCCCTGATTGATTTTGAAGATTGCATGTCTATTAATAAGCCTTTATTTTTTTTTTCCTAGTGGCTTTCACCTATGATAAGAGTCTCTCATGGTAGCAAAGAGTGTGATGTTCGTCAATGATGATTCAAGTTATGTAGTATTTCAGGTCCTAAATAGCATGTCTCTTTTCTCTCTGTAGCTCTCCTGAAACCCTGGGGTTGTTGGTGTGGCCGAATTTTCCCTGGATTTGATTGGTAAATTCAGAAGACTGAAGCCCAGGCTCACAGTCTACCTTTCACGGAGGCCCAGCCGTGAGAGGACAGAGGAAGGCACGTGGCGAATCATGACCGCCGACAAAGAGAAGGACAAGGAGCGGGAGCGTGACCGAGAGCGTGACCGGAGAGAAAAGGCGCGCGAGAGCGAGAGCTCGAGGCCACGCCGCAGCTGTACACTGGAGGGCGGCGCCAAAAACTATGCCGAAAGTGAACACAGCGAGGACGAGGAGAACGAGGCGGCCGGAGGGACTGCTGTTCCAGAGGAAGCCACGAAGAAAAGCAAGAAGAAGCTGCCGAAGAAAAAGTCACGCTACGAACGAACAGAGACCGGCGAGATCACCTCCTTCGTCACAGAGGACGACGTCGTCTACAGGCCCGGTGGTAAGAGCTGTTTAAAGTCTAGCTCTGGCTTGCGTTAGAGAGACAATTCCACAATAGTGCTTATGACCTGAACAGCAACTAACTAAATACACACCCAACATTTTCCAAGGTAGTCTTTTCATCCTAGTAAATCCATCCCCGTTTGGTTTTAGAGCGGTGTGTGTGTCAGTTTGATTTGGCTCCCAATGGGGAAAGAATGTGTTAAATAATATTATGCTAACATAACTAATATCCTTGCATTAGCATACCACAAGTGGATAACTCTTGCCTCAGTAGACATCACTCACATAACTAACATGTAGATGAAAAGCAACGCGTTTGTATTGGCTACCAGCGATGGTAATGTGAATTTATTCTAATGCTCTCGACGAGAGAATGATATTGAGCATGCCTGGAGCATGTGACACCATTTCACAACATGCCTCGCAACTCAGCTTTATTTATTTATTTTTTTATATGCACCAATGCGCGCACTTTTATTTCCTTTAGTTAATGTGCAATAGGTTTTGTTCTGCACGCTGTCTAATTGGCAGCAGTAACCTCCGTCTGTAATCATGGCCTCTTTCACTTACTGTTTGTAAATTGCCTTTACATGCACGGATAAGGGGAAATGTCAAAACCATATTGAAGGACAGCGATTGCGTGCATGCGTGCTGCCTGTAGACTTAAATCATCTCTGCCATGTCTTTCATTTACCTAGCAGCAACGAAAGGTCAAGTAGAAGCGCGCTAGCAGTGCATAGTTATTTAAAGTTAAGACAGTGAAAATCATAGCCAGTGTGTAATTTCAGCCCTTTATCCTGCTCCCACATTATACCACCACCCCACACACACACGCGTGCGCGCACACACTTTCAGCATAATGTGCTCGGAGGCATTATCTGTGGAAGGTCCTTGAAAGCGCTGTCTGCACTAATGAAGCCTCGTTTCTGACACTGACGCCGCGCCCTGTCAGTTCTGTGTTTGCTAGCCTAGACAATAGTAGGTTCTCTTCATCTCGCTGACAGACAGGCAGGAATAATAAATACACCATGTTCAGGATATCTACAAGGATATGATGTCACACATTAGAGATGTCAACCAAGATGCCTAGAATGTTGCATTGTCTGTTGTAGCCTATCAGGTTTTGGAAATGAGTCGCGCTCAATTTTCTGCCCGGAAGCTGCTTTCATGTCCATACACCACTTTCGAGACTTGACGTCGTGCCCGTGCAGGGGTGTGTTACAGTAGCGGGTATTGTTCAGAACTACAGAATTGGTGGTCATTTGTTGCAGCCTCATTGCAATCAGATTTGGATGGCTTAAGTAAGCACAAAGCCTGGCCAGGATTAAGCGCGGCTAAATGTTAAATCCGTTTATATTTGTCTAGTGGCACACAATATGTAAAACTGACCACCCTTGGAGAGCGTATTAAGCAGGCAGGGAGGCAGGCAGGGGGAGCAAAATGTGGCATTAATTGCTTTTGTTACTTGAGGCGGAGACTAACAAGCGTGCGCGACACTAAATAATACTAAAAACGCTGAAAACGTTATTTATCTATCTGTGTAACCTTGGTTCTTTTCTTTGGCTTAGTGTGCATTGATCAAGTCATTGCTATGTTGCTTCAGTGTTTAATGTGCTTGTGTGAAAAGAGATGGGAGGTGTTTGTGTCAGACAGAGGGGGTGGGTGGTGTGGAGCTTCTGGAGCATTTGTATGTACAGGACTGAGCAGGCCAGGCAGCACAATCGATCGCCTCTTTGAGTGGTCCTCCTGTGTCCAGGCCGCGCGTAGCTTTGCGGATATTCACCACACCAAGGAGGCTTATGGATCCAGAAAGATTATACACACATACAAAAGATCAGTGACCAGGGTCTCGGTGCATATCTTGTCCACTCTGGCCATCTGCAGTCTCGCTTACAATGCTGCACAAGTGTCCTTGCACCACTGGCCTTTTGAAGAGTTCACCAAACAGGATGTGAGATGTGTGTGTATCAGCACTGCAGCGTAAAGTGCTGCTCCAGAGCTGGCTGCATTGAGCTATAGGTCTGCCTGTGTCATTTGCTTGTGCTCTGTCTCTGGAGACACGTGTAGCCCTTAGAACACCCTCTCTAATATTCTCTCTATGTCTGTGTTCCCCCTGGCCGCCTGTGGGTGTCTGGACAGCTGTCACCTAATTACACAGCCACCCAAAGCCCACAGTGCTGTCAGCAGGGCCAAATGCCTCCCACCTCCAGGAGCCTCTGGAGCGCCTCGCTGCCCGCTTAATAACCACGACCCTTTTGTCCGCTCGTGCTTTTGGCCAGCTCAGCTTGTATTTCGCACAGGGATGAGTCAGGGCCCGTTTTCAAAATATTCAGTGAAAGGAATTGAATAGCTCTTTTTTTTTGGCTCTTTTTTGATCAAATTAATCATTTAAAAAAATAATTTTGGTTTAATCACATTAGCAGCATTCTAATTCAAGAGGATGCTTTCTCTGTGTAAACTAGCTGCACTAGCAGGAGGATTATTTTAATGCTCCAGTTGTTTAAATTTTTTTTTTTTTAAAGCAGCAAAGACTTTTCAAGTCTGCAAACAATTACTCCATCCGTAGTCTGTTAAAGCCAGGCAGGCTCAGTAATATGGTTAAAATTAGTACTCTGGTGTTTCTCTAGCCCCGTCTCAATTCAAAACTACAACAGTTAACACGCACTCTTAGCAAACTGTTCTTATGGTGGGTGATTTGGGGTATCCAGGCACAAGGATTACTTATAAACTGGGTGCAAAGTCTTTATGGGGAAAATATCAGATCGCGGTCTTGACAGTATGGCTCGAGCCATAGGCGAGGTCCGTACAAAAAGACCAAGGTCTGATATTTTCCCGCAAAGACCAAGCAAGTGAGGTTAATAAGGAGTTTATTTTGGCTTTTTTTCCCCCGAAGATTAAAATAGACAGTCATTATAATGAGGCCTGACGCTGCTTTCAGTCATGTCATTTGTAACGTAGTTGAGTTACGCATGTGGAATAAACGGCGAGCGGTTTCAAAACTGAATTTCTGTTCGCAATTGGCACTTTTCGAATGCTCTTTGTTGCTTATTTCTTGAATAACTCGGTGACTCTTGTTTGTGTTTTGGCCGTTTTTTAATCCATTAATCTTTTTTTTTTGTCGTTTTGCTTTTTGCAACATTGAAAGCCAGTGCCTTGGAAAGAAAGTCCATAATTGCTGACGGGCATCATGGGAAAATACTGCCCACCAAGGAACCAATCGGAGTGCATGATTTTACCAGAAGTAGTTCATGTCATATCGTAAACAGATTTAATAACTAGAGTTTGTGTAGGCGACATAGAAAAATGTGTATGGATGTGTATTGAGCGTTCAACAGTGGCCCTTAAACTTCTATTATCAGCATTTTGCTTGTTAACTCTTTACCCCTTAAAGCAGTTGCTACAGCCACCCTTGTATATGTATACTGTTCACCCTTGGAGCATATCTACAAGAAAAAAGTCTAAAGACAAGGTTTTGTTATCAGTTTTCTCCATTATTTTAAAACAGTCATGACGTATCATACATTTTTGAAAAGAGGGCATGACACAGAATACAAAAGCACTCAGTTATGCTTCAACATTCACCAACTCGCAGGTAGTGTCTGAAAGGTGAGTAATACCTGTATGAAAATATTCAAGTGCTCCAACTTCTGACATTCAAATTCCGTGGGAGTTTTGGTCCTGCTTCTAGGCTGAAGTCACAGATTTCGTGATCTGACACCCTTCATCGCCACCACGTCTTTAACTCACCGCCGCAGGTGCACCTGTTCGGTTACGATCACGCACCAGTTGAGCGAGCGGTATATCATCTCCGTCGCTACTAGCCGCTTCACTTTCCGATGTTTTGCCAAAATACTCATTAAAAACTCTTCATCACTGTTTACTAAGCGTGCAGCCATTTTGAGCGATTGTGAACAAAAATGAAAACCTTTGAGATTATTTAAAGTACAATGAGGCTAAAATCCGGTTTATATGTTTAGATTATATGAAGACATGCTATTGGTTATGAAAAACTAGAATAACCAATCAAAGTTTGTTTCACTTGTTTCATGTAGAGGCAAATTCAGTGTCATTAAATGTGGTCATTATGGTGCATACACGCTGGCGTCATATCATTATGGGATATACACGGGGTCGTCATTAAGGGGTAAAGAGTTAAGATAAACTCTGTGATGAGTTGAGGTTTTTTTTTTTTCTTCTTCTTCCTTGGAAATTTCATATTCATGAACAGTAGGGCAGCTTAATGATGGAACTGAATGGTATTTTTCTAAATTTGTTCTCCTTTTCACAGGATGTGATAAAGGTTGCTATCCAATAACGCACTCCCCAAAATCTAAACCCTTCTGTCTGAAAGAAAGCGCACTGGACAGTTTGTTTAAGGTGTTGAGTGATGTCACTGTCTGTCTGTCTGGAAACCCACGGATTTACCTTACATTGTCTAGCTCTCATCTGCTTCCTTTATCACATGCAACATGTACATTCTTTCCCCTCGACCCGCTGAAAAACAATACAGCAGCCGCGGCCAGGTTGGTCACGGATTTTCACGTGCAGAGCACCGACTTCATGCGTTTTAATTTTCCATGTTGACATGACCTGATGAGCTACATGGAATAGATGTTTAACGCAGAAAATTTCTCGTAATCTCGTTTTTTGTTGTCGTCGACTTGAAAGAAAGTGATCCGGAACAAATCTACAGATTCAGACCCAGGACTAGGTTATCAATCGGTGCCTTTGGACCAGAAGAACTTTTTCATAGTTCCTAGAACTGTCGGAGGAAGTTCTTCCTTTTTGTGTGTCCACACTGCAGGAACTGGGAACATTCGTCGATCTTTTGAGGGACTTTCTTAGCTCCTACTTCAGGGTAGGTTCTCTCCCAGCACAAGAGGAACCATGAGTGGCGTAAGGGCACGGTCATTGGTTCAGATGGAACTGCATGTTGATTGGTCAAACACGAGTCAATGCCGTACCGTCAACCGCCATTTTTAAAAATCCGTCTAAAACATTAGCCGTGTAAACCTCATCTCAACATTAGCAGTAAATAATGAAAAGTTTTAAAAACAATGAGCAAATGACCTGACGATGAAGTCCAGGCTTTACTTAGTGTATGTGTGACAGCGCGAAATGTAAAAATCTTCGCTAGCATTTCCTGTTAACGTCCCACTAGCAAGCCAGATCATGTCACGTCAGTGTAAGTTGAAAGGGGGGAGGAAGGGAAAAAAAAGGCCTTGAAGGTGACGAGCTCCACAAGTGTGTAGTTCTGCTCAATAAGTCTCTAGAAATGTTTGGTACAAAAGTAATGGTGCTTTAGAAACAGTAAGCGTTAGTATATAATTCTAGTGGCTGGGCTGCTTTACTGGAAGTTTAGCACAGTCCGCATTTAAGAAGCGTTTTTTTTTTTTTAGAAGTCTTTATTGTCCACATTGTGGAAATTCATCTTTGGCCCCGTAAAACATATAATACATGTACTCAAGACTTTACAACAGACACACAAGAGCTTCTCACCCCATGGGCTGACAGACCCCAAGATCAAGTGGCCCAATATAAATAACATTATAAATTGAAACACGATGATAATAAATACATAAGTCCCAGCAGTGTCATTGTACAAGGGGAAGTTGGCACCTAGTTATTTATATAGTAAAATAATGGAAGATGGTATATGAAAGATTTCTTATGTTTCTTGTTGTTGAGGGTACCCTGTATCGTCTTCCTGAGGGGAGTTTTTCAAATTCATGGTGAAGTGGATGTGATGAGTCTTGAACTATTTGCAAAGCTTTCTTCTTTGAGTTATGTACAATTCCACAAGCTGCTTCTGGGGGTCCCGTATGATCTTACTGGCCGCTTTATCCTGTTCTACAGGGTCGCAGACAAGCTGGAGCCTATCCCAGCTGACTACGGGTGAAAGGCGGGGTACACCCTGGACAAGTCGCCAGGTCATCACAGG
>JAPEKM010000005.1:44439916-44451530 GCA_027575975.1 Cathorops multiradiatus
TACACAGTAAGCCGATTTTCGGTGATTTTGAGTGATTTATGACACTTGCAGTTACAAGCCATCAGGGCTTGTGCTTTGTGTTTTCCGACGCCCGAGGCAAAATTTTGACGCCATTGGCGTATGGGCGTCCATCAATTTCCAGCCCTGCACAGGGACTTGTATGTTGGATGTTCTACATGTGCTAATAATAATAAATGGATTCGAAGACATGTTTATGAAGAAAGTTTCTATAAGGAGGCATTTATGAGAGGAGTAGCCTATGTCAATGCTTCATTTTATTATCTTCAAGACAGAGAAGACGTCCATAAGAGAGGCTGATGGAGTAATGTTTTATCGCCCTAAGCGATATCACAAAGTAACTTGTTTCATAGACTTGACACAACATTCTACATAACTATAAAAAGGAGTTCTTTGTGACCTGCTGTATAAGAAAATAATGAATTCAGGTTGGTAACAGTAACACTGTCAGTACAGATATGTGTATTGTATTATGTATTGAAAGTTCCAGATATAACCTTGACCTAAGTGTGTGTGTATACATGTGTTTCCTTTTGTTTCGTGAAGCTTGATAAAGGCTTACCGACAGGATGTTTATTTCATTTCAGCTTGTTGGAGTATAGTAGGTTGCATCTTTTTCAATGTATAATGGCTTTTGCATTTCCACCCTAGCTGTTCAAACTCCAGCTTATGGAAAGTAAATCATAGACATTCCACTGCCTCTTTCATTCAGAATTGAGCCAGGGATATTCAAGCAGCATATTTTAAATAGGCTTTTCTGAGTAAAAGTCCTGATTGGTGCCTCTTTCTTGCAGCTTCACGAGAGCAGCTACGATGCCGGGAAGGCACTGCAGCGTCTGGTGAAGAAACCCGTTCCCAAGCTAATTGAAAAGTGCTGGTCCGAGGACGAAGTGGTAAGAGATGAGTTAATTTTCTGAAAGAGAGAGGTGTTTTGTGCAAATAGGCCAGTGAGGAGCAGTGAAATGTCTGTTGCAGCTGCAACCTGGTTATGGTGTGCAGAATAAATATTCACTATCAGACCGAGGGTAGAGAACGGTGCTGAGAGAAAGCAATAGACTCGTTTTAAAATACTGGAGTTGAAATCGTTGTTCTCCGTGCTCGGGAGCCTGAGAGCTGGAAAAAATTTTTTGCTCTAAGGCGTTTCTTGAGGTTGGTAATGATTCCTTGATGATTTGAGGCCTTTTCTTTCTTTTTGAAGGCACTCCAGCCTTGCGTGTTTTAAAGGCTCTGTGACATGTGGTTCTGAGTCCACACCCAATGTTACTGAGTCAGTTCATTCATAAAGAAGGCCTGAAATACCGTCTGTCTCTCTTACCACTTGTGAAATTATTGTTGGAGGATCTCATTAAAAAAATATGGCTTTCCATTCACAGGGAAAGTACCTAATTTTTTTTTTTTCCTTTGTCACTGAGGGTGGTTTTCGGGTCGAGCTGCATAAGATGTGGTTTTGTTCACAATCAAGCTACAATGGATGCGAGTTAATACGTTTGATGATTTGAGCATGATGGTGACATTCGAGTAAAGATGATGTAGGCGGAATCTTATCTTTTCAGTAATAGACATCAATACTTGTAACAGTTCTTCCGTCCTCTCCTTGGGCAGCGTGGAAAAATGTGCATCGTTTCCTAGTGCCAGCAAGTCCATTAAAACGAATCGCTGTCTTGTCTATATTGATTGAGACCCGGGCGTTTCGGAATGCACCGTAAACAGTCATTTTTGGATGTATGTCGTGTGGAGTTTGTGTGAAGCGAAGTGTGTAACAGTCTGTCTCAGATGAATAATACAGGGAGGAAATGAATAGTGTATGAGAGAGGTGGCCTCGATTACTTCACTGTTGGTCTTTTATGTGTGTGCATGTGTTTGTGTGCGCATGCTGCCGGAGGGGATTGGAGACAGGAGGCCAGAGCCACGTCGCACACACGCACACCACCTCCCCACTGCCACAAAAGCCAAGGACACCACTCCCACTGATCTGATTTCAAGTTGTGCCTTTGCAGCTTCGAGAGCCTGGAGGGACAGGTGTAAATGTAGCCCTGACCTTGGCGCTCATACCAGCCCTGCCTGCTGCTCCTCATTTATTTATTATCAGCCCCTGTTTTCTGTTCACTCTCCCACTCTCAAGCTCTCTTTCATGAGTGTCTCTCTCTCTCTCTCTCTCTCTCTCCTCTCTCTCTCTCTCTCTCTCTCATAGCCCTCAGGACCCAGGCCTCATTATTCCGCCACTCCTTTTTGAAATGTGAATAAAAGTGACAGTGACTGGCTCTGAAATGACAGAATTACCCCCTCTTCAGGGTCACCTTTCACCACTCCTCTCTCTCTCTCTCTCGCTCCACCCCCTTGAGCAAGCAAGCGAGCAGCAGCTATTTTTCTAAACTCTGCGCCTCTTTTTCTAGGCTACCCGCTGAGCCGGTTTAATTTGCATTCTCCAATATCCCTCTGTAAGCAGAGTTAAATATGGCACCTGATGCCTGATGGCACCCTTTAAACTTAGTAGTCGTTATTTCACAGGCTGCTTCCTCTAATGCCCAAACGTCTTGGTGTTTTTGCTTAGTGTAAGTCATCGTCATTTACCCATCAAACACGGTGGAATTTTCTAGAGGAAGTGCACTGGAATGGCGGCTGTCCTGTCATTGCACTCGGTCTGAAATCTGAGCCACTACCCACTCAATAGTTTGGCTGTGCATTATCACACTGCTTGTCAGGTGGTGATGAATGGCAGCGTGAAGTATTAGATTGCACAAGTGCCCTGTGAGGCGGCAGGCAGAGCCGTCGTAGCCCCCCTGTGGTCAGAGCAGGGATCTGCACATCCTGCTCACCAGCAAACCTCCTCCCCCCCAACCCCCTCCATCGCAGTATCTGTTGATGGAATACAGAAAGAGAGACACTGTTGAGAGAACACTTCTGGAAGAGAGCTGGACAGTGTGGGCGCATGTTTTAAATTGCAGGCACAATTGCAATCTTGGAACACTTTCCTGTGGCCTGTGAAAGTGCCCACCCACTCCAAAGTTAATTTTGCCTTTTTCTAAGAGGTGTTTTCACTCCCTCACGCACCCTCAAAGCAGGTTTTGTTTGTGCTGTGATAGCCAGATTTAGTGTTACTAAAAACACTGAGTTAGGTAGGGCAGGAAGGGCATGCTACCATATTTCCTGTCACCTTTGCTTTTACTCAGAAGCTGGTTTTGCTGAGTTGTTGCATATTTATACACCGTGCACAAATGCACGCACTGTGACTGGGCCAAAATTTCTCTTTCCACTCTGAAGTGGTATCATACCCAACCTGGTGAATGTGATTTGTTTCAGCCAGTTCAGTAGGTTGCACACTTTTTTTTTTCTGTTGTGGTTTGTTTATTAAATAAGTTTCAGATAGGTAAGATATGGGCGCTCTTGTGTTGCTTTTGTGGTCGCTTTGTGTGTGTGGATGTCATCGTCACTTCTCTCGTGACACCTCGTGGTTTTGACTAAATTTATCCTGTAGTCTTTGCACCTGGACATAGTAGGTCAGCCTTCACAAAAGGTCAAGTGGTGATTTCTCAAGCCTGCTGTGTATTTAGACAAAGTTCACTTGGAGGCATTTCTTTGAAAATGTTTGGACCACCACCGCCGCCGTTGTGCATCTGAAGCACACTCATCTTTATCTCTGACGTCATACTTTTGTAAATGCGTGTATGAACCAGTTTTTCAGCTTCCAACAATCATTGTTTAAGCCGGAAGTGTGCTTAAGACCCATTGGCCTTTTTACTTTTTTCTTTCTTTCCATGATCTTTCTTTTACAATAGTGTACTGTTGAGCAGTGAGAGAAGGGGAGGGTGTGTGAAGCAAAACCAGGGGAAAAGAGCCAGCTCCCTGGAACAATTTCTGAGAAAAAAAAAAAAGCAGCCTGTTGTTTCAGCAGAATGCGCGCCTGGCGATTTGGTAACCCTCCCCTCCTCCTCCTCTCGCTCTCTTTACTCTCCCTCCCTCTTTCCTTCCATCTCTCCCCCCTCAGCCCCGCCTTCTCTTTGCCTGGTCGCTTAGCAACCCAGGGCTGGAGCAATCGTGGCAGGGCCAGAGCGATTCAGCGAGCAGATTGGAGGATGATTTATTAGCTGGGCTCAGAGAGCAGCAAGCCCAGGCAGCTGAAACGGAGCCTTAAAGCGGAGCCGACATGCACAGCACAGAGCTTCGAGACCGAGAGAGAGAAAATAAAGCGGTGCGCACAGCTCCCACAGACACCCGAGTGGTGTAAATGCTACAGTAGGCATAACATAATTACGGCGACACAATCAGGCCAGCCTCAGCACGCGTGTGCAGGCCTGGCAGGTGTAATTGGTGTTGGCTCACCGGTCAGGAACTGAGACCCCAAATGACAGTGGCAGATTCTCTGTTAATGTGTTTAACAGAATACCCAGAGACAGACCTGTGATCTGCACGCCTCTGTTTTAGGGACTCATTAACACACATTAGGCACCTGCATGTAGAAGAGCTGTTTATCCTGCTCCTGTTGGTCCAGTTCTGATTGCCAGTTGTTGTGCCAGATGTTAGCCAGGCTTGTGGTAGTCGGGGCACAATGGAGCAGTACACCTGTGAAACCACATGCTTGATATCCTTTCGTCATTTCTGCTTTTTTGAATTGCCGTTACTGTAAGGCAAAGCTTCAAAAGTCTACTTTTGTTTTTCTTTTTAGACCCACGAGTCTTGAACACTGCTCCACCTACTGGTTAATCGACTACACCTCCCACCGCATCAGATCAATTAAATGTTTACTTGAGAGTCAGCATGTTTATCTGTTTCTGCTCGGAAAAATTATTTTAATTTGCTGAATTATCCTTTTGATTATCTCAGAGAGATGCAAGTTTGAAGGGGACATATTGTAAAGAGCGTTGTTTAGAAAAAGAATTGCCCCCACCCTGTTACAGATTTTTCTTTTAAAAGCCATGTGTAAACACTTCCTCGGTTACATAACCAGCACAGACTGTAAGTGCTAACAGGCAATAGGAGCTCCATTTCTGGTTTTCTTGTTGGCTCGTTTCTGTTTATTCATCCCCTGAACCTTTCTGCTCACACACACACACACGACACACTCCGGTCTTCTTTTCTGGTGCTTTTAGCTCAGGTGGTGCCTTTCTTGTCGTGCTTTGACTACGTTTAATAAACAGTCCGCTCTAAAACAACCCCCCCCCTCAGCGGAGGTGGTTTGGGTATTCGTGAGGGAGGCAGATGTGAAACTGCAGAGCTAACGTATGCCCAAACGTACACATAAAGGCAGCTCAAGCAGCATGATTGCACTCAGAGCACGCTTGAGTGACACAGAGCCACCATGCAGCACAGAACTCCATTCCAGGTTTTACACACTGCTGCCAAACAGAGGCTCCCTAGCAGAAAGATCACATGTAAAGCCTTCCCCTTTGTAGTGGAGGAGCAGAGAGTGACAAGCTATTTCTTGCTCATAAAAAAGCGTCGCACCTTTGGGGACTTTGTGGATTTGCGCCTCAGATTTTCCTCTACCTGCGAGTGGACTTAGTCAATTGGAGCGTGCTTCGAGCGGACTTGAGCAGGTTTTATTCGGTGGAGTTAGTTGGTGGAAAGCATTGGCTGAGATTATTGTGGAGCGGAGCCCGTCTCTGGAACAAGAAAGTAAATCTGCTGCTTGTCTGCTTCGTTGATTATGAATGTTTTCTGCCTACGCTTTTTTTCTGTATGGCTTATGGCTCACCGTCTGTGGATTTTAAAGAAGTAGAAATGTGTTTAAGGCAAAGAAAATCTTCTTTTGTGTTTCTCTAGCTGTTGTAATTACACCGAGTGAAGTTTATTAGCCAGCACTTGAACTGTTGAAAGTTTTTTTTTTTTTTTCCCCCTTCAAGTAAATATTAGACATTTTTGAAACCTACTAAAAAATGTCCAAATAATGCTGATGACGTGTTCTGTGATTGTATGTAGTTGAGCTTTTTTTTTTTTTTTAAACTTCTCACCGAAACTGAGCTCCTCTTTGAAGTGTAAGTATGAGAATTACTCGATCAGGAAAGGCGTGTTGAGATTCTCCGTAACTTACTGAAGTTCACTTTTGAACTTCAGCCGCCTCCAGAATGCAGTTAGAAGTTTTTGTTCTGTTTCAGTTGAAATTGCCATCACGTTTGCTCTTTATTGCGGATTAATTTGAGCTCTTGTTCCTGATTTTGTTGTCGTTTTCCTCCCCCCCACCCCACCCCACCGTCATGCTACCCTTTAGCTTTTAAGCAACAGACAGCTATCAAAATAGCTTTCTTCTGTTTACAGTATAAGGTAGTTGTGTATACATTAAAATGGTTATCTGATTTCCCGTCTTTTTTTTTTTTTTTGCGTGCTTTTTCACAAAACAGAAACGGTTCATAAAAGGACTGAGACAGTACGGCAAAAACTTCTTCAGGATTCGGAAAGAGCTGCTACCAAACAAGGAAACGGTAAGCCATTTCCCTTTAATTGTAAAGCTTTTTTTCCCCCCCTTCCTTCTTAGTCCTTTAAATGAAGTCATGTTTGCTTTTGTTGCCCCCCCCCCTTCCTGATGTTTACAACCGATATGCTGAAGTCAGATCATACTGAACCTGGGTTAGTGAAAGAGATGAGATACAAGTAGCTCACAGATGGGCATGGTGCATGGATATTAGATTTAACAGTAAGCATATTAGGTTGTTGGATGGATTCCTGAGAACAGTGAGCACACTGTGTTTGCAACCAAAACAGAACGATGACTGTTTATGCAGCGCTGCTGAGGAAGGCATTCTTTATGTCTGTCTCACAACTGATAACTTCACAGTTCTACAAAGTTCATTACCATCTTCTTCCACACAGTTGAAGAGGAATGGTATTGCCAAAAAAAAAAACCCCTATCTTAATTTTAACTGTTAGATATGTTTAATGTCATGCAGGCGTTGTACGTTTGAGAGCTATATTCACCCAACTGTTTTGCTTAGTGAAATATTAAAGTAGTGCTGTTTTACATTTTCCCGAGTGCTAGTGTCTAGTCAGTGTTACAGCATTTGCATATATAAAACAAGTTGAACTTGGTTCCAGAGTAAACGTTGTTTAAGCACTTTCTAACTTAAAAAGTTTCAACTTGTTTTTTAATTCCAGTTGCGCAGTTCACTGTTTATTCCAAACGTGTGATTGGAGGCTGTACCCCAACTGACAGATTCATTTCACTGGGATTACAGGAGATTTAGGCACCGAGATGTTGAACCTGAGGAATGTGTTGTGGTTGACAGTAGACTTGATCTACATTAACGCCACTGATGTACATCATAGCTTCTGTTTGTTGGCATGTCATTTTAACTAATTCACCAATTGACAGATGTAATCCTGCACTCTTGAGTGTGATTTAGCGAGTATAAGCTGTTGGGTCTTTATCAGCTTACATGATGCGTCACTTTATGTATAACTTCAACTCGAGTACAGTCATTTAACAACGCATCCGACCGTTTTTCTATAAATATCTTGCTTTTATGAGCTCTAATGCCTGTAGCACAGTTTGAGAGAAATCCATGTTGGCTCTCACATAAACCATGTTTGTCATTTAAAGGTCAGCTGTTTGCCTTCTCCGTCTCGATATCGTTCTGGATCCTGTGTAACACAAGCGCGTCTAAAACGCATGTTCGTGTATTGATTTAACAAGGGCGATTAGGCATTAAAGAAAATCCTGGGTACAAAAGGAACTAGTGCTTCGATGTCAAATAAATATTAACCAAAGGAGTGTTGACACAAGCAAATATATGCTTGACCAAGAGTAGCCGTTCAGCTTCATGTTCAGATTCATTACTCGTTATTGCTGTGTTTACTCGCTCAATGTACGAGGGCAAAGAAAGAAACATTGTCCTGTAATTAAAGTCTGCTAATCGTAGAGTTAGGGTTTTATCAGAAGGTCGTAAAGCAAGTACAGCAGTATTAGACTTAATAGACGGCCCAAACCGGACACATTAGGCAATTTGTTACTGGCTGTTGTTGCTCACATTTGATAAACCTATGAGTAAGATGGCTGTAATAATAATAGTTCAGGAAGATTTAATAGTGTGACGGAGAAGGAAGCGGACAAATTGAAGTACAGAGTTGTGAGGTTAGTTCAATATAGACACCGAGGAAAAAGCCAGCAATGTCTTTCAGCTAAAACCTTTCTTTGCTTAAGCAAGAACTTGCTTTTGTGTTGAAAGTCAGTCCTCCGTGCCAGTGCCAGTCAATGCCCTGAGGAAAGCTTGATTTATTTTCCCAGCAGGCCTTTCTCCCTCTCCTCGTCTCTCATATTGTTTTTGTTCATAGGTGACTCTTTAAGTGCAGGCTTGTAAATGTTTAGTGAGAGTCATATTTGCTGCTCTTCAAACCTTGCAACGCAAAACTATATCCTTTTTTGCTCAACACCAGTTTGTCGCATAATGATTTTTGTTAAGCGCTGTCCTTCCCGGCGCAGTTGTTCTACAATTCATGACTTGTACGCAGCTTGTTAAAGTGCCGGGCCTACAGCCAGGACTACAGAGGGCGATACAGTGCAGCGCATCTGTCTCTGCCTCTTCCCTCAGCTCTTATTAGCTGGGTTTCTCATAAAGAGCTGGTGCCAAGAATAAGCGCCCACTGCTGTGCAAACACACCAGGCCTGACTAGGTCTCAGGAATGCTTTATATGAAGGCAATAAAAAGGGAAGCTGGGGAAGTGGGTGTGTTGCCCGACCGTCGTTGTTCTTTTCACTGCCACCATTTCCTCCACTCAAAAGACAACATCATGGAATCATTTGTATACCAGCAGTAGAAATGTTCCTAAACATCCCCAATGTGCTTAGTCTACAGATAGCAGATAATTCCTTTTGCGTTTTGTTTTTCCAACACAACCCCTCATGAGGCCTTGTGGGAGAATCAAGTCTCACTGCCACTGTTACTCAACTCTGCTTTTATCGATTCAGGTCTGAGTGGTATTGGCACGTGTCTTTTCATCTTGCAGTGTGTTGTGTTATCACATTTACTAGACACTGTTCATTCTGTTGAAGTTGCTTATTATGATTTATCTGTATACTTGAAGTTAATGATGGATCCCCAGCCTATATTTTCCTACTTCAGGCATTAAGAAAAGACGACATGGTATATGATTATCTTTGGAAGTAAACACAGTTTTGCTATTATAACATATTCTCCAGTTACCAATCAGCCCTCCTTGAGGTGCCGTCTCAGCCGTTGATCGTATTTAGATACCTGCTCTTCTGGAGGAAGAGCTCAACCTAATTGGTCTGGTCAAATCTGAGGTAGTTAAGGTAAACGCTGAAGGAGGATGGACAGGCTGCAGGAAGATAGAACGTTTTCTTCTCAGTCAAAAACATCAGCTTCTGTTCAATGCCCTGAGGCTATCGAGCTTCCAGTAGCACAAGCAGCGCACAGTCTCAGGTTCTGCAATTTTCAAGATGACCAAAATTATTTTTATTGGTTCAGCCGTGGAGCAGATGTTTGCCCTGGTGCGATCTGCGTACGCATCAAATTAAATTCATGGCAGTGTCTTCACCCGGCTGCCTCGGCCCCAGAGAACTTGGACACAAATGTACATGGACACATACGTGTGTGAATGTATGTCTCTCTCACACACTCACACACTCTCTCTCTCTCTCTCTCTCTTAAATCTAATTATGCAGCAAGGGTTGAGCACAGATAGGAGCAGCTGTCTGTGACAAAATAGTTTGCTTGTTTTTGGTAAATGAGGTGGTTGTTTATGGAAAATGTCATTATACTAGAGATCTGTGAATTCTATCCAGCAGCCAGTAGTTGTCCTCCTCCTTCTCTTCGCCTCCCGTTTGAAGAACAAATACATGATCTGCAGTTCTGACAGTCCTTTTTGAATACGACTGGCTCTGGCTCATTTAGTGCCGTTTTGTGAACAAAGCCATCGCGATTCGTGTTGATCTTTGGGATTAGACTGAACGGCCCCTGTCAAAGTCGCGCCATAGCTGTATATTTTCTTCTGTTGCCGAAACCGCTTACAGCAGGGAAACACAAGTGCTGATTCTTGCGCTTGTGCATCTTTGACCTGTGAAAGCAGAGCTTATGCAGTCTATCCCAACAGAACCCAGGGGTGCAGCAGGGATTAACCAGCTAACATTTTACTCTGTGCCGCACCAGCCAAGGCCACTCTGTTTTCCTCTCACCTTTGCTTGGTTTAACCTCAAAAGTGGGTGTATGTGTATTTAAGTAGAACCAGGTTTCACGACGTAGATCTGAGTTTTGCTGTGTCGACCTTCAAGCAAAGATGGATTAATGCCGAACCTGCCTGCTGATGTCTCTTCAGGACAATTTCCTTAGCTTTTCACCTTCGATGACATTTAATGTCGATAAATGCTGTGATTTTTAAAATATTTAAAAGCTCAAGGCTTTTAAATAATGAGATGAAATACAGAATAAATGTGTGTGACTGGACACACAAAATATCAGGTTAATGTCAATGGCAGATATTTTAGATTCCTTCAAACGAGTATTTCATTTGAAAAGCAATTATTAATGTTCATTGGCGTCTTAATGTTTTGGGTCATAATACAGAGAAAATGGAGTTCATCAAACATTCAGAGCCAGACTGTGTAGTTTAGTGCAGAAACTCTGAGTCAAATTTCTGTCTCACTTTTTCTGCCATCAAGGCTAGAATTACATTCCAGATACTCCCCCCCTCCCGCTTCCTCCTTCTACATGGGCACTCTTTGCTCTGCATAGGGACAGGAAAGCGCAGTCCAAACTCAGCTAATGGATGTTTACAGCTGCAGATTGACTGCTTGCACCCAATCACCGCATGTTCTTTTTTAGCCTCCAACACATTTGGCTCGAGCGAGCACGCTCTGGAGACATTTTCTCTGCGCAAGGTTGATTGTCCATTGTTATCTTCCATTTTCTCCCTCTACTCACTCCCTTCGGCGCTCTTTCCCCCTCACTGCCCTCCCCTTGCATTCTCTCCCCTGCTCTCCTTGCCTTGCTTTTGCCAGCTCCAGCCTTAACCGTTTGGCGCCCTGTCAAAGCAGGGGCCTTTTGTGGCTTCATCACAAATCTGCCAGGAAAAACAGAAACCATCTGTTCAAGCCTGGGCTTGAGCACGGATGAGTGTATAAATACAGGAGTTTAGCCTTCGCGCTCATACTGCGCGCACACACGCACACAACTAGAAGGGTCCAGCAAATGGCCCAATTTCCCCTAACGCTATGCCAGAGCTGTTTCTAAATCACAGTGAACAAGGCATGATCTCTTGGAAATTGCAGTTCACACATAGAACCTGCTCGCAAACACCCACATCGACACTTACTTGGGGCAGAAATGAGATGGGGGGGGGAATCCCTTCATGTGGTGATAGGAGGTTAAGCCTCTTCCTTGTCAGATAATCCACCCTGCAGAAATATCCTGCAGATGGAAGCATTCTCAAACAACCTATAATTCAGAGCTTAAGTTATCTTTTTGTTGTTGTTGTTGTTCACCAGCATGTTCGTGCATCTCTGCTTCTAGCAAGTGCATAAAGAAATACAAAAACATGACTGGTTTATTTCTTATTAAATACATAACGCTGCTATATGTGATGTGATCTGGGAAAACCCTTCACATGGTGAAATTCCAACATTGAGATATTCATACCAATGGAAAGCTGC
>JAPEKM010000005.1:44458230-44468956 GCA_027575975.1 Cathorops multiradiatus
CAATTTAGAGTCACCAGTTAACCTAACCTGCATGTCTTTGGACTGTGGGGGGAAACCGGAGGAAACCCACACGGACACGGGGAGAACATGCAAACTCCATACAGATAGGCCCTTGCTGGCCACAGGGCTTGAACCTGGACCTTCTTGCTGTGAGGCGACAGCGCTAACCACTACACTGTTGCCCTACAATGGAATTCATCCTCTGTATTAACCCATCTGAAGCAGTGAACACACCCAGAGCAGTGGGGCAAAGTGTATATCCTGGACCGATTTTGTGGGGTTTTTTTTAAATATGAAAGTATGTCCCTTTACACACGCATCCAGAAGGGTAATTTTGCACAAGGCCATCTGCCTACAGCAGAAAAAAATAAAATACCAAAATGCATCTGGAAAAAATCCCAAGGGAGTCTGGAGCCAAATTCGTGACTGCAAGAGCTTGCATGGTTTCAGTGCACAGCCCGTGTAGACCAAGCACTCCCATTTCTCTCTCATTGTCCAGTCTTTTGGAAAGGCATCTTTCTTCTTCTTTTGGCTGCTCCCGACTAGGGGTTGCCACAGCACTAATCTCATCAAGATTGGTGTTGTTACACGCTCCTACAATACATCTGTTAACCGTGATAACGTTGAAGTTTGCAGAAAACCACCAGGTTGTTTTCTCATAAACAAACCAGTGCTGATGTAGGATTCAGAGGGAGGCCTCCCACACGTGACTTCACAAAAATCAATCCAAATGCCAAGTTTTTTCTGAAGCTGACCAATTTGCCTCAAACGGCTTGATTTCAACTGAATTTTTCCGGTGTTGTTTGAGGTAAAAAAAAAAAAAATTGCACAAAATGCAACAGATATAAAATAGGAGAATTACATTGGTCTTGCTCCTGAATTTACCCGTGATATGCACCTTGCTCAAGGGCACTTCAGCCCAAGGCCGTAACCTAACTGCACGTCTTTGGACTGTGGGGGAAACCCATGCAGACATGAGAACATGCAAACTTTCCACACAGAAAGGCCCTCGCCGGCTGCTGGGTTCGAACCCAGAACCTTCTTGCTGTGAGGCGACCGTGCTAACCACTACACCACCGTGCTGCCCGTTTCAACGCAAAAATAAATACACTGAGGATTTTTCCACATTGTGAATTCATTCATCTTTTCACAAGCAGAACCCAAATAAATTGCCTTAGTCAAATGTAAATCTACAATTGTTTGTCATGGGTTTTTTTTTCCCCTCCCCTTATTGTCATGCCATTAAACCTGCCTCTCTGTCCTACAGTGGACCTGAGCTCAGCCAGTGAAGATGACTTTGACAGTGAAGACAGCGAACAGGAGCTGAAAGGCTACGCCTGCCGCCACTGTTTTACAACCAGTAAGAAAGTTCTCTGATAACTGTGCCAAACATCCATTTCAACAGTTAGAGTGCTGCATTCTGATGGTACCCGAGATGGACTTGTGTATTTGCATAGATATTTAGTAGCACTACATCCAACAAGATTCACATTCATAACCTGATATTCACCTGACATGAGTGAAATATGAGCTTTTCACAGCCAGCAGTTTGTCAATCCCCAGGTGCACTGATCACAGTATTAGATTTTAGTAGTAACATAGACAGGTGGTGTTCCTACAACAGTCCTCGCATCACAGGCGTATCGGGCCCTTAATAATCCCCACAGCAGGTCTGTAATTACGCTCTGTTTGAAGGAGCCATGCTGCTCACCTACTCTCTCCACTGGCAGATGGACCTTGGAGGATGTTGCTTGCTAATTTCATCCTACCTGACAGTTACTCATTTGTTCTTTGCCTCATTAAACCCTCTGACTTGTTGGGTGCAGTTGGTGCTCACAGTACTCCCATATGGTATGAGCTACGAGCATCACCACGTAATGCAGCATGGCAAACCTGAGTGTGAGCATTCAGATGTCTGTGTGATGTAATGGTTGTGAGTCAGGGATCAGGCTAGTTCATGTATACTTCTCCCCAGTCACTGGAAACCAGAGCTAATTTTGAGTCGGAAATGTGTTTGCAGCCTCCAAGGACTGGCACCACGGGGGCCGTGAGAATATCCTGCTGTGCACTGACTGCCGTATTCATTTCAAGAAGTACGGTGAGTTGCCCCCAATCGAGAAACCTGTGGACCCACCACCGTTTATGTTCAAACCCGTCAAAGAGGAAGAGGATGGGCTCGGCGGGAAGCATAGCATGAGGACTCGACGGAACCGCGGGCCGGTGAGTCCCAGTCGCAAGGAAGAAGATATCTTAATATGTGGCTTAAGCTTTGGTTTGCACTTGACACTTATCTTTTAGTATGTACCTACTGTAAAGTAAGTTATAAAGTTTTTTTTTTTTTGGTCGTCCAGATGTCGACGCTACGAAGTGGTCGGAAGAAGCAGACAGCCAGCCCTGATGGTAGAGCCTCACCAACCAATGAGGACCTACGCTCAAGTGGCCGTACCTCGCCCAGTGCAGCCAGCACGTCCAGTACTGACAGCAAGATGGACTCGGTGAAAAAAACCAGTAAGGTACGGCCTCAATAAGGCACTTTGTTACCAGTGCAGCATGTCCATTTTCCTGTGCATCAAAAGAACCTAAATGTTTATCATCTTTTACAACAGAAGATAAAAGAGGAAGCGCCATCACCAATGAAGAGCGTCAAACGCCAGAGAGAGAAGGGATCCTCAGACACAGAGGAGCCTGAAAGGGCCAGTGCTAAGAAGTCAAAGACTCAGGTAGGATTCCTTTACAGGACTGCTCCATTGTACTTAGCTTTGCCTAATTATATTTAGCAGTTATCGTTCACTTTGGTTTGTTGACAGTACTTCAAGATCAGGTTTAGTAGTCCCCTCTTAAATTAGGACCTGCTGTGACTGTTTGTTTCTGTATTCAAGGAGTTAAATCGGCCTGATTCACCCTCAGAATGTGAGGGAGAGGGCGAGGTAGAAAGCTCGGATGGCCGCAGCGTGAATGACGAGGGCAGCGACCCCAAGGACATTGACCAGGACAACCGCAGCTCGTCTCCCAGCATTCCAAGCCCACGTGACAATGAGAGTGACTCGGATTCGTCAGCGCAACAGCAGGTCCTCCAGGGCCAGCACCCTTCCATAATCCAGTGCCAGACGGGCACTTTGCCCGCTGCACCCCTTTCCTCCAACACCACAGCATCTACGCCTTCAACGTCGAGTGCAGCACCACTCCCTTCACAAGTATCTCCATCTGTGCCCACCACCTCCATCCCTACACAGCAGATTGCTTCAGCAGGACCGCTTTCTCACATTCAGTCCGGAGCAGCACTTCATCCTCCAAGGTTGCCTTCTCCTCACTCACCCTTGCAGCCCATCCCTCAACCTCCTGTGCCCTCTCAGAGTGGCCCGCAGGCTCTACAGCCTCAGCTCCATGGCCCCATGCCTCCAATGGGCCATCCTCTGCAGGCAGGACCTCACATGCCTCATCCTCATGCCTCCTTACCTCCACAGAATTTCCCCCTCGCTCAATCTCAGGTCCCCCCTTCCTCCATGTCAGCCCAGGCACCAGTGACCTCACTATCCCAACAGCAGCCACCACCTCACACTCCTCCATCGCAGTCCTCATCATCCCAGAGTGGCACCCAGCCCCCACGAGAGCAGCCCTTGCCTCCTGCGCCCATGTCCATGCCTCACATAAAGCCTCCACCCACCACCCCCATCCCACAAATGCAAAACCCTCAAACGCACAAACATCCACCACACCTGTCAGCTCCACAGTTCCCCCAGAAGCCACCCAACCTGCCCCCACTGCCTGCTCTGAAGCCCCTAAGTTCCCTCTCTACACACCATACGCCCTCTGCCCACCCGCCTCCATTACAACCCATGCCTCAGCCTCCGGCCGCACAGCCTCCCGTACTCACACAATCCCAAAACCATGTGCTTCCTCCAGCTCCACCACCCCCCTCATCTTCGAATACTTCCTCACACTCTGCACCTTCACAGCCGCCCTTCCCTCCTCATCCCTTTATCCCAGGAGCCTCATCTGCTCTCCCACCCTCCTCTGTTCCTTCTTCTGTGGCAGGACCCTTGGCTGTACTACAGCAGCCCCCATCATCCATCTCCATGCCCCTGCCTGCATCCATCAGCGCACCCTGCTCAGGTCCCTCCACCGTGCCCACCGTGCAGATTAAAGAGGAGCCTCTGGATGAGGCCGAGGAGCCTGAAAGCCCGCCACCTCCACAGAGGAGTCCTTCACCAGAGCCCACCATAGTCAACACACCCAGTCATGCCAGCCAGTCTGCACGGTACAACAAACATTCTTACCTCTAATCTCATGTACCATTGCACCAAATTACCATAAACACTATTCTCCAGGTTATGTAGACAATGTTTAAAAATGTTAGAGTACCCTTTCTTTGCCTGCTTGCGTGTGACCTGCCATCGTCAGAGCCAGCACAGGCATGAGATTAATGACTGTATTATTAAAGTGAAAGGGAGCATCAGTACACGAACATCTCTTGTTCAAGTCGGTTATGGTGCTGTCTCCTAAGTGCTGCACACACACTGTCAGTGAATAGCAATGAGGCTTCTAATGCACCCAGGATGTAGCTCATTATGTCAGAGGCACTAAAGAGATTGATTTAGTTGCTTTACCCAAGAATAATGAGCTGGCATGCCAGGGGTCATTTATTTGTCATGAAGTAATTGCATTTCAAATGGTCACAGGCCCTTCACAGGCAAAAAGGACTTCCCAAGTAGAACTAGTTTACTCAAAATATTGTGAGCTTTGCATGAATCAAAGTTTTTTTTTTTCTGTTGTGCTGTTTCAGGTTCTATAAGTACCTTGACCGAGGCTACAACACGTGTGCAAGAACTGATTTCTACTTTACTCCACTACCATCATCCAAGCTGGCTAAGAAACGTGAGGAAGCACTCGAGAAAGCAAAGAGGGAAGCAGAGCAGAGAGCCCGGGAGGAGAAAGAAAAAGAGAGGGAACGGGAAAAAGAGAGGGAAAGGGAACGTGAACGGGAGAAAGAGGCAGAACGAGCTGCAGTAGGTTTCACCTTTGTTTTCCAGGTCTTTATTAAATTAATATGTGCTAGTCCTCTGAGACCTGATGAGAATCTCATTTGACTTTACAGAAGGCATCCAGTTCTTCTCACGAAGGCAGACTGGGCGATCCACCAATGGCTGGGCCAGCTCACATGCGGCCACCCTTCGATGCCAATCCAGCCACCATCGCTACTGTACCACCCTATATTGGCCCGGACACACCAGCATTGCGCACACTAAGCGAGTACGCTCGACCCCATGTCATGTCACCCACCAACCGCAATCACCCATTCTTTATGCCTCTAAACCCAGCCGAGCCTTTGCTGGCCTACCACATGCCGGGACTGTACAATGCTGACCCTGCAATGCGTGAACGTGAGCTAAGAGAACGCGAGATCCGTGAGCGTGAGATCCGTGAAAGGGAACTAAGGATGAAACCAGGTTTTGAGGTCAAACCAGCTGACCTTGACAACCTGCACCCCTCAGCAAACCCCATGGAGCACTTTGCCCGTCATGGCCCCATTGGATTACCACCCATGGCAGGCCACCCATTTGCCTCTTTCCACCCAGGACTGAACCCTCTGGAGCGTGAGCGCTTGGCCTTGGCCAACCCCCAGCTGCGGCCCGAAATGTCCTACCCGGAGCGGCTGGCTGCTGAGCGTCTTCATGCCGAGAGGATAGCCAACGACCCCATCGCCCGGCTGCAAATGTTCAACGTGACACCACATCACCACCAGCACTCGCACATCCACTCGCACCTCCACCTGCACCAGCAGGACCCATTGCATCAAGGTGAGGGGAAATTTCTTTAATCACACCAGTCATTAAAATGCATTTAATAATATAATAATTATTATATTATTATATTACATTTTATAACATAATAATTACTCACATGCTTCAGTTCCATTTAAGAAAGTAATTTTTCTGTATCAAATCTTATATTTTCTTTTGTTTCAGACATGTAAAAGTTTTTTATCTTTTACCTTACATGTTTCGACGGTGATACTTCCGTCTTCCTCAGAGGGTCACATGTCTGAAACAAAAGAAACAATTTTTGTAATTAAAAAATTAGACACATCTTTACATGTCTGAAACAAAAGAAAATATAAGATTTGATATAACTCTTAAGACATAATGAACGTCATACATCTAATTTTTCTGTAGTTTTTGTGTGGTGTGTGAAAACATGCATGCAGCAGCACCTTTGCTTGGCCTGTGTTTGAGGACTCTGTGATTTAAGCTTGGTGTTTGAATGTCATTGAGTGGTGGGCATGTACTTGTGTCTGTATTATTGTACTATTGTAATGCCTTTGTACCCTGACAAATTGCTGCTGACACGGAGTAGGTGGTGGTGAATGTCTTGTGTGTCCACCAGGTTCTGGAGCCCATCCACTTGTAGACCCCCTGGCTGCCGGACCCCACCTGACCCGCTTCCCGTACCCGCCCGGAGCCATCCCAAACCCACTGCTTGGCCAGCCCCCACACGAGCATGAGATGCTGCGGCACCCTGTATTCGGTGCGTATTCTACCATCAGGATCATATCACAAGCCAAATTAGCTCGTCTTAGTCTCACTCATATAACACTTATATACTATGCTATTGTATTACTCAAGCTTAACTTATCTACACTGCGTTGTGTGTTGATGTTTCAGGTACTTCATACCCTAGAGAATTGCCTGGGGGTTTGCCTCCACCTATGTCGGCAGCGCACCAACTCCAGGCTATGCACGCTCAGTCTGCAGAGCTGCAGAGACTGGCCATGGAGCAGCAGCAGTGGCTTCATGGCCACCACCACATGCACGGAGGCCATTTGCCTGGACAGGAAGACTACTACAGGTAAGCGAGTCACACCAGGTAATTGAAGACTTTGTATTATAACCTCTCTGAAACACTGTGTCCTATGATGGCTATAATCATATACTGACTTTAAAGTGCATATCCTGGACCAATTTTGTTTTTGTTTTTTTATATGAAAGCATGTCCCTTTACACACTCATCCAGAAGGGTAATTTTACACAAGGCCATCTGTCTACAGCAGAAAAAAAAAAAAATAACAAAACGCATCTGGAAAAATTCCAAGGGAGTCTGGAGCCAGAATCGTGACGTTACCTGCGGAAGCGCCAGCAGGCCGCGAGACATTGACACGGTTTCAGTGCACAGCCTGTGTACACCAAGCGCTCCCATTTCTCTCTCATTGTCCGGTCTTTTGGGAAACGATGAGTACTAATCCCATCAAGATTAGCGTTGCTACACCCTCCTACGATACATCTGTTAACCATTTTAATAATTACGTGATAACGTTGAAGAAACTTGCAGAAAACCACCAGGTCATAAACAAACCAGCGCTGACGTAGGATTCAGAGAGAGGCGTCCCGCATGTGACGTCACGAATATCAATGTTTCCCGGGAAATCCAAATGCAAAGATTTTTCATAGGCGGACCAATTCGCCTCAAATGGCTTGATTTCAACTGATTTTTTTTTTTTGGTATTGCACAAGGAAAAAAAATTGCACAAAATGCAAAATGTGACCGATATTTAACCAAAGTTTAATATAAAATAGAATTACATTGATCTTGCTCCTGAATTTACCCGTGATATGCACTTTAAGACTGTATGGATGTGGCAAAAGCCAACATAAAACAATGTGTGCTGGTCATTCTCAGTCAAAAGGGATTAATGATCCAAAAGCGGAGTCTGGTCCATTAACACAAGAACGTCTTGCCATGTTTGAGTCTGGTCCATTAACACAAGAACTTCTTGCCATGTTTGTGTCCAGCAAACAAGCAACTTATTAAAACCGAGAAGTACACTCAAAAGAAGTGGATATAGAAACCACTCAATGGGATTAGATCCGCACAAGCTAACAAAGAAGGATTTTTTTTCTGCGAGTTGGAAAATTCTCAAACTACCTGGTGCTGCAGACATCGTTCTACACAGACACACAGATGAAAACCTGGAAGAGCATGAAGGTGTACAACTTTTTATAAGTGGCTGGGTTAAAGATCTGGTTATCAGGACACTACGAGACAGACGGCGGTAGACGGATTTGAGTGTTTATGAGCAGGCGTGATATTTACAAAAGCAAAAAGACATGACAGTCAAGTGCTCACCTGCTGTGTGACCACAACTTTTAGCTCACATGTATATCACCACCAAAATGCCTCATTTTTATCGATAACCCATCGCAAAGCATCCCGAGCTGTAGTGTGACCATAGCTTAATGAGATGGATGTGATGTCAGATGCAACCCAGCAATTGTACCTTACTACAAGTAAAAATTGGCCTCAACTCTTTTTTTCGAGAGGGGATTGCAGCTGCCTACCTTCGCGGCCCAGTGGTTGAGAAACCCTATTAAAGAGTCGCTCCTTTATCCGGCTTACAGGAGTTTGAGAAAGTAGTTTAAACTTGCAATGAGGATCATAATTAAGACCAGTCATTTCCATTCACATGTATTCAAAATTAATGCACTTTGTCATCATGTGATTCAAAAAACCGCAAACCCACTATCCAGAAAACTTTCCCATGCTGCAGCTAACAGTGGAGACTCCTTCTAAACATCTCACAGAATTTCACCAAATCAATGATTACACATGTTTAATCTATTCACGTGGTGTATCCTCCATACTATTCCCTCTGTATGTCGTTACTACAGAAAAGACAACGTATTTGGGGGGGTGGGTTTTTTGTTTGTTAAATTTACTTGTATATAAAATCTCTATGCCTCATCTTGTAAAACTTCTGACCAATCAGAATCTCAAATTCAACAGTGCTTTGCTATGAAGGAACATAATTAGCAAAATTACTTGTCACCATATTGTTCTAAGCTCCTCAATCAATCTTTAAATCTTTCATAACCTTCAAAGCTCATTTTTTGGATGGTCTTCCATTCAATCTCGAAATAAAACACCATTTAAAAGGCCCTCAGATGTGAATGAGAGGAGAGAAAGAAAGGGGAAAAAAAAAAGCGATGGACAAATATGCCATGAAAGTCATTATTGGAGTTAGCACAGATGCTCAGCTAAGTGGTGATCTGTGTCCAGGTCTATTATCTCTGCTTCATTTGGCCCCATGACTTGAGCTGGATGCTAATGAGACCTCCAGTGCGAGAGAGAGTGTGTGTGTATGTGCGCGTGTGCACACGTCCTCTCGAGGCTGTATAGTGCAGTTTTAGGAGGAAAAGTGCTGTCCATTAGCATAACTGAGTCTGGACAGCGAGATGAGTGGACATCCTAAATGGTACTTGAAAAGCAAGATGGCTAAACAGAACACTGTTACTATCACAACACATTTTAGACCACTTATCCCACCAAGCCGGACACACGCGCATGCACACACACCAGTAGGAGCTCAAATTTATATTGTTAAACTCTCCAATAGCCAGACTGGGGGGAGACACACACACAAAAAAAAAGTAATAATGTGGACTTCATTATTATCACCACATTTTGTTACGTACACATTTATTAAACGTGTTGCATACAACACACTCTTTTGCACATACCGTTACAATATACACACACACACACACACACACACACACACACACGGTTCTTTTTATTATACAGACAAGTGTTTTACTGGGAAATGTGCCACTCGTATTCTCCACACGAACTACACCCAGGACATTAAGTAACATATTTTCCTATATCTTCACTCGTGAGGATATCGGTGAATTGTTTTGATAAATTTGTGTACTTTATTTTGTGAACGTGTCTATGTAAAGAAAAGAAAAAAGAAAAAAAAAAAAATCACACATTGGCTTGAAGATATGAAATTTATCTTCTCTTGTTGAAAAACATTTTTCATGCAAAATGCATCGCGGATCTGAGGGATATATTTAAATAATATCGGCTGGCTTTGAGCGGTATATCAGATACATTCCATTCAGCTAGCATGATACTGAAGGAGTCAAAGAGAGTTCAAGCTCATGCTATCTGAATGGAATACATCTGATAGATTATTATTATTATTATTGTCATCATCATACTGCATTCCTTTCAGGTGTTCAACGCGTCTTTCTCTTTCAAAATTCTCTCAAAATCTTCCGTATTTAATGAAGCAAACTTGCCGGCCATGTTTGTTTACAAACTGTCACAGCTGCTCACTAGCATGGAAGTTTTACGTCTCTGACATGCGACGTCATGTTGTCTTGACAACCATGCAATATCGTAAACCATATTCAATGCTCATTCTCCACTGGGTAGAGTGACATAATACACATAAGATAAGCGATATGCTAACAATATTGCATGCTGTCAAACCAAATGAATGAAACCCATGAGAAGGGAACATGACGTTTTTATTCCATTGAAAAAGTGTCCTGTATGTATAATAATTCCAGATGTTTCACTCCGATGATGTCACTCCCAGTGTTTTCCCGCTGACTAGATGCATGTTGTCAAAATGATGAACCGGTTCAAAATTAAAATTCCTTTGATTAACTTGAGTGTGTTTTGCAGATGTGTCCACATAATTTCAAGAACATTACACGGTGGCGCAAAGATATAAAGTTTATCTTCTTGTTTTGAAAAATGTTTTCACTCGTTCACTCATGAATAGATTCAACACTTGAAGACAAACTTCATATCTACGTGCCACCATGTAATATCCTTTATTTATTATATGGCTTCGATAGTATGCGCGCTCTGATTGGCTGTTTAGCGGGCAATATTTTCTTGTAATGACCGGTCATTATGAAAACTTTTTTCGTCATCA
>JAPEKM010000005.1:46470119-46484761 GCA_027575975.1 Cathorops multiradiatus
TGTGTGTGTGTGTGTGTGTGTGTGTGTGTGTGTGTGTGTGTGTGTGTGTGTGTGTGTGTGTGTGTGTGTGTGTACACCAAGGCAGTAAAGGAACTATCTTGGACACTGTAACCTATTTCACAACCAGCATCTCATAACTAGGCAACAATATCCATAAGTTATAAAATTATGCCTGAGCTGAGATGGAACATTAGTCATAAGCATGTTATTGATTATCTAGGCCTCTGGTTACATCCGGAGTTGCTGTAGGTATAATCATTCTAGTGTTGAAAGAGAGCCAAAGTCCTGGACAACTGTCTACTGTTGTAATAAAACTTTACAACCAACTCAATAGCAGTAAACAACGATGCTTAAGGAGTGTATTTTGTACATCTGGGATTATGTGTATGTGCTTGAAAGCAGTTTGAATTTATAGTTTAGTACTGTATAAACTGTATAATAACCCAATAAACATGTAATATAGTTTACACATATTCTGTACATTGTTTTTTTTTATTGATTGATTTCTTTATTCCGAACAGTAAAGAAGATATTTTTAAAAAATGATTAAAAAAATAAAAAATGCAAATCATCAAAACATCGTCATAAACAAACAGAATAGTGTAGCCACAAGGCAGTAACATAATAATAATGTTCGGAAAGGATTAGGAAGAAGTAAATAACTTATCAAATCCTAACCCTCTATACCACTGGTAATCAAACGTCACTTTCTACCATAATACTATATGTACAAAAGAAAGCAAAATCAACAAAAAACATACCAACATACTAAGACATACCAACATGGTATAATATCGACCAAATCAAATCATATATACAAAATACTTATGTTATGCATATATACACACATACAATACTTATATACAGTACATACATATACACATACCTATAACTATACACATCCATACGTACACAGACACCCATATCTTTTCAGCTTTTCAGTTCCCACCCCTTTCTCACTACTCCATCATTCCATAATCAATAACTAATAAACAAAATACAAGAAGACCAGTCACAGACTTACTTTCAATTTCATCATCACCTATATAGTCTGCCTGTCCTCATTCTCATATATTTTTAGTAACATGTTTTTATATAATTTTTTAAACAGTTTTATGTTGGTGCTGTTTTTGAGCTCATTATCCAGACCATTCCACAATTGCACCCCACAGACTGTTATGCACATACTTTTCAGAGTTGTTCTAACATTTACTCTCTTAAAATTAATTTCCCCTCTCAGGTTATACCCACCCTTCCTTTCCATAAACATATTTTGTACCTCACCCGGAAGAAGGTTATGTCTTGCTGTATACATGATTTGTGCAATCTTGTGTTTAACCAGATCGGCGAATTTCAGAGTGTGTGCTATTACGAATAATGTACTTGTATGCTCAAAATATCCTGTATTATTAACGATTCTTATTACTCTTATTTGTAATGTGCATAACAGCTATAGGTTACATTTGTAGGTATTACCCCATATCTCCACACAGTAACTCAGATATGGAAGTATGAGTGCATTATACAGATTATGTAGTGATTTATAGTCCAGAATGTGTCTTGATTTACCCAAAATTGCAATAATATTTGCTATTTTTGCTTTGACATGATTAATATGTGATTTCCAGCAGATTTTATGATCAACAATGACAACCAGAAATTGTATTTCATAAACTCTTTCTATGGTTATGTTGCCAATTTTCAATTCAACTGGAGGGTTCGACTTATATTTTCCAAATAACATTATCTTTGTTTTACTCAAATTCAATGACAATTTGTTTACATTAAGCCACCTTTTTAATTTATTAATTTCGGTTGTGATTGTCTCTATACACTGCTGTACATTGTCCCCGATGCAAAAAAGATGTTTGTATCATCGGCAAATAAAATGCATTTCATTATACATGATACATTACATAAGTCATTAACATACAATATAAACAGTTTAGGACCTAAGACAGACCCTTGCGGTACTCCACATATTATGGGTAAATAATCAGATATATGATCTCCAATTTTTACAAATTGCTGCCAGTTGCTTAAGTAGCTCCTCACCCACTCCAAACCAACCCCTCTGATACCATACCTTTCTAATTTGTTGAATAGAATGTCATGATTTATTGTGTCAAATGCTTTCTTTGGATCTATGAAAATTCCCATAACATGCTTTTTTATTATCTATGCCATTTGTGATTTTCTCGATAAGTTCCATTATTGCCAGAGTTGTTGATCTGTCTTTCCGGAATCCGCATTGACTGTCAGCTCAAAGTTTATATGTTTTTCAATGAAGTTGTCTAGTTTTGCTATGAACAGTTTTTCGAGAATCTTGGAGAACTGAGAGAGTAAAGAAACTGGCGTGTAATTTGTGTAATGGTGTCTATCCCCACATTTATATAAAGGTATAACTTTAGCTATTTTCATATTGTTTGGAAATTTACCAGATTGAAAAGACATATTACATATGTGAGTAAATGGTTCTGCAATTTCTTCAATAACTTTTTTTTTTATTAAACTCATATCGATATCATTCCAGTCAGTGGAGGTTTTGTTTTCACTTCTCCTTACAATGTCTATGACCTCTTTTATGCCAACTGCACCAAGAAATATAGATTTAGGATTTCTCTCCCATCGAGCAGCCTCCACCCCACCAGGTGTGTCTGGATCCTGAATCTTTCCTGCTAGATCTGGTCCCACATTTACAAAGAATCTATTAAAACCATTTACCACTTCTTCCATATTATTTATTGATCTGTTATTCTCAATATAATGATCAGGGTAGCTTGTGTTTTTGTTTTTAACTCCATTCCTAATAATACTATTCAGTACATTCCATAGCCCCTTCATGTTATTTTTATTACTATTTAATAATTTGTTATAATATTCCTTCTTACATGTCCTCATAATGCTGGTTAATTTATTCTTGTATTTTTTATATTTAATTTCTGCCTCTAAGGTTTGTTTTTTTATGAATTTTCTATACAGCATGTTCTTTTTTTACAGGCATTTTTTAATCCTTTGGTGATCCATGGAACATTTGCTTGCTTTTGTCCATCATTGTATTTCCTTACAGGACAGGTTTTATCATATAATGTTTTAAAGATATTTAGAAATCCACTGTATGCTTTGTCAATATCTTCTTCCTCATATACTACTTTCCAGTTCTGTTTAAGTAATTCACTCTTAAGTGTCCTTATGTTTTCTTCAGTTCTTAGCCGTTTGTATTTCAGCTGATTCATATCCTTAGGTTTCCAGTAATTACAGTGATAGACAATAAATACAGGCAAATGGTCACTGATGTCATTGTATAAAAGCCCACTTTCTGTTTTGTTTTCCATACTGTTTGTAAATATGTTATCTATTAATGTGGCACAATGAGAAGTAATTCTACTAGGTTTGGTGATTTTTGGGTATAAACCCATACTGTACATTGTATTTATGAAATCCAAAAGGTATACAAATGCATACTTCAAACGTAACTACAGTCGTTCAAGAAAACAACAGTGCTTACAGTCATTCTCCTTGCAACTCCCTCAAGTTGGGAAGCTTCTAAACGCATTCTCTGGGCAATGCGAAGAGGGGGACCTCCCTCTGAAGGAGGTAGTGAACGGTGAGCCAGGACATTATTACCAGAAACAAAGTGTAACTGGACTGCAGCACTATCATTCTTGAGTGCCAAGTGACCTTGCCATACAATAGGATACTTCTGCTCAAAGAGAAAAAGACAGATACATATAAATATTTGTTTTTAAGACACAGTCAACAAATCAATTAATTCTCTATAATCCAAATTACTATCCATTATCCGTAACCGCTTATCCTGTGCAGGGTTGCAGGCAAGATGGAGCCTATCCCAGCTGACTATAGGCAAGAGCCAGGGTACACTTTGGACAAATCACCAGATCATCACAGGGCTGATGCACAGAGACAAAGAACCATTCACACTCACACCTACGGTCAATTTAGAACCACCAATTAGCCTAAACCTGCATGTCTTTGGACTGTGGGGGAAACCGGAGCACCCAGATGAGAACATGCAAACTCCACACAGAAAGGTCCCCGTCGGCCACTAGGCTTGAACCCATAACCTTCTTGCTGTGAGGTGAGAGTGCTAACCACTACACCACCGTGCCACCCCAAATAACTATTGTTAATACAATAAACCTACCTTCAACAGTTGAACCATGTCAACTGATGGGTGCCCAGCGCTGTCAGGTTTTATATCAAGTCTTATACTGGATGGTGCTGAAGGAAGTAGTGAAATGAGCCCTGATGAAAGACTCTGAGATCCCTTCTGGAGAGAGTGAGATACTTCCAATTTGGGTGTCATGGCAGTTGGAGAGGTGTAAGCAGGAGAAGTGCTCTCGCCCTGGATTCGATGTACATGAGACATATCCACTGACCCTGGATGCCTAACGTGCGGCATGTTAAGTGCCGTTTCCCTAAGTGGGCCGCCAGATGCAATATGGGAAGCTTTAGATCTGTGTTCACCTTCCTGGGAGTTCTGATAAGGGGATGAAGACATACAATTATTTTTGAAATGCAGTGGATTAATTTGCTTCCTGAAATTTTAAATGTATGATTATAAACCTGAGTTTTGTGAACATAACTAAAATACTTTTCCCACCATTTATTTACCCTACGATTACTCACCTGAGATGGTGCAATGCCATAATTAGCCATATTAATCCCAATTACTGAGGAACCAGGTAACTTGGAATGGAAGCCATGTTCTCTGTAAAATTCAGGGATGGAGCCAGGACTGCCAGGATGTATCCGCTGTACTCCTTGAGCAGAAATGACTGAGGCAGGAGTATGACCAATTACTCTACTCTCTGAATGAGGAGAATGAGTAGACGGAGACATTTTCACCTCCAGTGCCTTTGGTGAGTCTCTGAGAGTCAGTGAAGGATTCTTAACAGAGGGCGATTTTGAAGATATATGTGAGGGTGATGATAGTGAAGGAGGTTCTGGTGTTTGAGCCTTGTGAGCTTCAAGAACACCAGGGTGTTCTGTTAACTGTTGAGGCATAAGTACACGCAAGTCTCTGTTGTAGTGATCCAGATGCAACCCCCCATGATGTATTCCTTTGTACTCAGGCTGTATTACCACGACATCGGAGTGTAATTGGGCCACAGATGCCCTACGTGTTCCTTGATGGAAGTGTCGCACATCGTTTTCATTTGCTCCACTCACCTGGCCAGTACTTCCATGTTGTTTCAACAGCCTATCTCTCGTTATTGCTGGTTGGGGCGTAGTGGAGCGTTGTGGCGGACCAGATGTCGGGGAAGAGAGAGAACCTGTGCGTATTCCATAGTTAATTCCAGCCAGAGGAGGAGTGTTCATTCTGACATTTCCTTGGGACAACTGACCAATTGTGACCGATTGTGTGGCACTGGGAGGGTGAATAATGACAGACTGCTCAGGATGATGTACGTTTGTCACGTAGTTGGGTCCACTTGCCCCCAAGCCTACCGAGGTACTAGGTGGGCAAATTTTAGAGAATGGAGAAGCCAATGTCCTTGAACAGTGTAATTCATGTTTTGGTTGACAGACCAATCTATCATTAGGGGTAGCTGGACTTGAAATGTGATTTCCTTGCACAGGGGAGGGGTGTGGACTTAAAACTGGGGTGTGATTGAAGGATTGTGATTGTTTAACATCAGCTTTGACTGAAACAGATTCTACAACAGGTGCTTTTTTAATACGCTGGTGTAACATTAATTGATTGTACCTCAAGACCTGATGACTGGGACTTAAGTGTTGGAAGGTTTTCAAAGGAGCACCCTGTGAACCAGTAGGAGATGATGATTCAGATTTGTCAGTAACAGGACCATGCTTTTTTATGGAGGAAATGACAGGCTGGGCATTGAACCCTTGGTTGCTTAATATAGTACCTGTGTGTCGTTGAGCTGTGGGTGTCTGGGATGCTTTAGGTGTAGATGGCGGAGGTTGAAGTTGCTCTTGTTTAACATGAGATTTTGAAACAGATTGCTGAAATTCAATGTCAGCTGCACTGGGGGGTGGAATTTGGCTGATTTTAGCAACAATACGCTGGGGACCCTCTGTCTTTTGCCCTGAATAACTTAGTACCATCACACCCTCTGAGGTGTTTACCCTCAAACCAGGACCTGAGCCTGTGTTACTGGCTGTATTATCAGAAGGTCGTCCGTCATCAGAATTTGAGTGTCCATGGTACCTATTATTGTCATTCGTGCTGAAGCGATACTTGTGCTTGGTTTGAGACAGTCCAGAGTTGCGGTTGCTCAAAGATATACGAGGGGTGCTATCAAAATCAAAGGGCATAGGAATTCGACTAATGACAGAAGTAGCAGCAGAAGAGATAACGGTGTTGCCCAGTTTTTCCTTAAAGATATTCAGAGTTTCACTGGGTTGGGGAGGAGGCTGTTGTGGAGGCACCATTTGAGGTGTAACTGGTGTTACAGGACTGGGTCTATCCTCAAGTGCTGAGGATTTTATAACAGGTAAACTCTCACTCTGGGACATTCTGGGGTCTGTTAATGATGTTGTCAGCAGTGTGCTTGGCACAGAACTGCTGTTTAAAGCAGATACATATTTTGGCTCCATTAGAATCTTCCTTAAGGTGCTAGAGCTAGGATCAATATCAGAGGCTTTAGTGTCAGGGGGAACTGCAGTATTTGCAGAGTGCCCACCTACTACCACAGTGGGTGCTGATGCAACTACAGCAACTTTGTGTATAGGAGGTGTCACTTTCTCTTCTGTTCTGGTCACCCAGTCTGGGGATGTATGAGGTACTTTAGATGAATGAGATGGTGTTGCATTTAGACAGGTTGATGGTGGGGTAAGAGCAGGTGCTACTGGTTCTGATGATGGTTCTGGTGACCTTAAATATGAAGGACTATTAGTTCCAGAATGGAAGGCTGATTCTTGAGGTTCAGGCTGATCTATAACAGGTTGTTCAGCCTCCTTGGGAGTGTTTAAGGTCACCACTGATGCAACGTCATTTTTACATGCAGCAGCTACAGTGACGACAGTAGCTGCTGAGGATGAACTGGCTGTTTTAAGATTAGCAGCTTGCATGTCTTCAGGAATTGACTCGGGTAGTTTAACTGCTGCCAATTCGGCTTCCAATACTGCATGTGATATCACAGCTGATTTTTTGTTGGCAGAAACCTTTCGACCTTTGGATTTCTTTGGTGTTTTTAGTCGAGGTCTTCCACCCTTCTTGGGTACCTCTGATGGTGGACATTCAGTAACCACTGTTGGTTGAGATGACTTTGAATCTGGAGTTAAATTACTACTTGGCTCAAAATCCCTTATATTCTTTATTACCAAATCTGTCTCTGATTCTGTGCCCTCATTTGAAGTGGGCAAGACAAGTGACTCTGATGTTGGAAGGAGTGGTGTGTATGTAGGAGTGTGAAATCCATCTGCATCAGCAGAAATATTCTCAGCAGTAATTGAATCAATTGCAGCAGCAAGCTCAGTTTCACTTGCAGGATTTGCAGGCTTTTCTACCTCGGTTTGATCAGACTCTGCTGCAACAGGTGTTACAACAGGAGGTTGACAAGATGGCTCCTTGTAGGGTGGTGGTTGTTCAACTGCTAGATTAGAAATATTTTCCACTGCTCTCTCCAATTCCATCTGACGGGCAAGGAACACTTCCTCTGGCTCAACAGGAGGCTCCACGTCTGCAAGAACTTCCTCCCTCTCATTTGGGATGAGGTGATCTGATTCTCTGAAATATTTTGCAGTTTTCGACTCCTCTTGAACAGATAATTCTGTTTTAGTTTTCTCTGAAGGATCTTGACAGTGTTGATTGCTTTCATCCCCAGAATACGGTGCATCTTTAACTGCATCCCCACTAAGATCAATTACAAGGTTTTTAAGATTAACTGACTTATCAATAGGTACTGTTTTGGTATTGCGTGTCAATCTTGGCACCTTGACCTTCACACTTTTTTCAGACATCTGTGTTTTGTCCATCAGATCTGTTTCTGGCTTTTTAGCCACTTTTTCCAGGAAGGGAGTCTCCTCTTTTGCTTCAACTTGAGACTTCAAGTTTTCAGAGGTATCAACTTCTGATGGTTTGTCCGTTTTAGCTTGTTTTCTGCACTGTCCAGCTCTAACTATTGCCTGAACCTTTTGAGAGCGAGGAGAACGCCACCCCTCTGCAACTTTAGTTATTTCACCACCTTTTCCAGACTCTTTGATACTAGGATCATCAAGTTCAGGTGTTTTTGTCTGTTCCCCCTTCACTGAAGACACATCATCCACTCTTTTACGTGCTTTTGGTGGACGGCCTCTCCTTGCGCTGGCTGGTGGAGTCAATATATCCTGCTGTACAGATTCTTTATCAGCACGTTTTCGCATGGAACGTGAAGATTCAGCAAAATCTTTACCCTGCTGTTGATGCACCTCATCCTCATGTGGTGTGGCATAGATGGAACGAACATTCCGACGTTGCCGTGTTCTGCCATGGGGCACGGATGGGTCATTCATCTGCTCCAAATCTGTTGCATAAACAGGTGATTTGGAAGAGTTTTTGGAGTCAGATATATTTATTACCTCTCCTCTTGGTGATGTTCTTTTCAGCTTTTCTCTGTCAATCCGTTCACTCTTCCGTATTGCTGGTTTCTCAATGCTAGCTGGTTGAGATGGCAGCACAGGTAATAATGCTGATGAGTTTGCTTTTGTTTTTTTATTCTTAGCTTGTTTCCGTACTGGTTGTGTCGGTTCAACCTCAGGCTCCGAGACCACTAACTGCATCTCCAGAGACGACTCCACATTCTGGTGAGAATTACAATCAAGATGGTCTGTTTTCTCTTCAGCCAGCTCCACCTTAAGAGGCACTTGTACATCTTCAAGCTTAGCTGGAATAGGAGACAGACACTCAGCAGGATCAGACTCTGCCTCCAAATTACTTAAGCACGCACCAAGTGTTGGAGGTTTTACATCAGCATTCTGCTTTTCAGCTAAGGTGTTCACTGCAATTTCTTTGTGTTCATTAATTTCCTCTTCAGGCTCTACTTCAGTGTTGTCCATCTTTGTCAAAGGTGGTGTGCTTACTGCATCAGCTGCTTTAATGTCATTCAGTGGGCTGGACAATTGATGGGAGACTATTTGAGTATCTTCTAATTTCTCATCTACAACTGGTGACTCAGTAACAGGACCAGCTGGCTTATTCTGGTGCACAAATGTCTCTGTGGGGCTGAGGAGAGATTCTGAAAACAAAGGGCTTGCTGATTTTAAACCAGTCACAACATCAGGTTCTTTAGGGGACTGAACTTGTTCTTGATCTGGTGCAGTATTTTCCTCAACTGTTTCCACCTCATTGTTTTTTTCAGAAGAGTGTGACTCTTGGTCTTTGTCCTTTTTTTGCTGTAGCTCCAAAAATCGGTTATGGAACAGCACTATGGGCTCCTGCAAAAGTTCTGCTCCTGCAGTCTCAGCCTTTTCTACAGTGATCACAGCCTTCTCTCCGATTCCAATCTCAGGATCATTGTCTTTGCATTCAAGATGTCGAAGACGTTTTGAGTCCTGCTCAAATATAGAGCTGTGCAGAAAGCGTGAGGCAAATAGTTCTCCATTCTCTTGTTCTTCTCGCTTTGGGTCTTCTTTTTTGTCTTCAAGCTTTCCTTCGGAGTCAGACCGGATTTTCTTTTTTTTCATATACCAGGATGGAATGGGTCTGGGTGTGGGCTCAACTTTTTCTTTGTCTGTGCAATTTCGAAAGCTTGTGAACCGTGAGTCATAGCCAAGGAAAGACCAGTTGTCTTCCCTTGATGAAGAAAGAGACTTAGCTCGCTCGAGCAAGGCTTTTGTGTCTGGTGTTATTGTCTTATCCAATGCAAATTCGTAGAACTTGTTTTTTTCCAAGGAACCTGAGAGTTTGAGGTCCAAAACCTTTCCTTCACTTTCTCTTTTGAGGGAAGTGTCCAGCTTTGGTGACATGGGTGTGTAGTCGTCGTCATCATCATCATCATCGTCGTCGTCAGAGTCTGACCGAACCTCTCCAGGCTCCAGTTCATGTACAAGGCGCTTTCTAATGCTCTCACGTTTCACAATGGCACTGGGAAAGCTCATTTCTTTCACTGTGTCCTGTTTCGTTTTACTCTCCCAACCTGTGTCTGTGACAGTGTTGTGATTATTGCATTTTAATCCATCCCAGTGCGAGTTGTTTTCTGATTTAGATTTGTCTTTTGCTTTATCAGTATTCAAATGTAAGGAGTCAGCAGGCAAATCCTCATCAACTGAGGCAGAGGTAACGCTCCTTTCAGAATCATCATTTAGTTGCCCGGGACCTTCATAATTACATTCTTTATTAGTTATAACATGATAATCAAATGCTTCTAACCTCTTTCGCTTGAGAGGAGGTGAAACATCAGTAACATCCAGAGGGGGTTTGCCTACCACACGTACAAGACATTGATTATCAAAGTCTTGGACATCAATGCTAAATGTATTTTCAGTTTTATCGCAGTCTTGTAGCTGCTGCTGGAGACAATGGCTTTGCTCCATTTGTTTCCTACAGCTTTGTGAGTGGTCCAGGTCAAACAGTAACCTTTCTTCACTATTTAGAGCATCTATTTGTTGCAATGCAGACAGCCTTTTACGGTCAATTAATTCCTGTTCCAGTTCTAAGCTTTTGTCATCAGACACTTTAAGACCGAGGCACTGCTGATCCTTTGCTCCAAAACCATGCATCCTCTGATCAAGCTCGTTTATAGGATCTGTTGCTTCCTCTGCCAGTTCCCGAGGCTGCAGGTCAATACTGGGACTGAGATTTTTGCTCATTTCTGAGTCTAGCCCTTCACTTGTGGTACTTAAAGTAACCAGACATTCTTTCTTATCAATTTTACTCTCTTGTTTGGGTATCTCAAGTTGAGTAAGTTTTTTGTCCTCCTCCAGCCCCTTTGAGAAATTAATATTGCCCAGCCACTTCAGTCCAAATCGCCCTTCATCTGCATCCTGGGTTACTCTTCTCAGGCGATTAGCTCTTGTTGTTTCTTCCTCAAAACGCCTCTTTCGAGCTGCTAAACGATCAGCATCAGAATTGCTTTTTTCAAATACAGGTTCAGCTTTAAGGTATTTTCTGCCTTTGATTTTGCTTTCTTTGTCTACAATCTCTATTTGGCTAGCCAAACATTTATCTTTTGGCATTTTTCCATGTTTAACAACCTCTCTACTTTGAATTTCTATACGATGTAACACAGTCTTGTGGTCAGCCAAGGGTGGTGCTGGAGAACTGACATGATCACTAGCAGCCCTGAGTCTTTGTGTCTCAACAATGGCATGGTCGATAAACTTTCCTTCCTTTTCTTTGACTCGTGTTAAATGAACAACACAAGGTGGAAGATCTAGCCTTCCTTTTCCAGATTCTTTTTCTTTGGCCAGCGTTTTGCCAGAATTATGCTGGGCTGTGTCAGGGCTGGCATCCCTATCAGGCTCAAGGTCTGTTTCAGATGACAGAACACTAGGAGATGAAAGTTTTAACTTCCTCAATTTGTGCTTCTCAGTTCTGTCTTTTTCTCCTTTATCCTTACGTCCAGCTCGCCTTTCTTTTTCTCCTCCATTTGCACGATCTGCTTCAAAGAGTGGCCTTTCCTTCTCAAGTTTGTCACTTTTACTGTACCGGTCCAAACGAATTCTGTCTGGCTTTTCAAAGTGTGGTGGAGAAATTGAGCTGCAACTGCCACTTCTTTCAGATGAGCGACTGTAAATATGATGCTCAGGGTCACTAACTAGGCGTTCAGTTAAAACAGGGGACACACTGGGGCTAGAAGGACGACGTGGATGAGATGGACTTTGGTTGTGTTCAGCTGTCCGTCGGCTATGATCACGTTCTCTGTCTGTTTCAAAGCGTTCTCTGTCTCTATTGCGTTCTCGTTGCATGTAGCTGTATTTTCTTATATCTTGCTCATAAGGGTCTCGGTAGTCCCTGAATTCACAAGGTTCATCATAATATCTCGGGTCATAATAGTCCGTTGTGTAGGGATCCCATTCTGTGTAAAATTCGCGACTTCGGGCAGAATATTTGCGGCGCAGCTCTTCTGCGTATGTTCCAGGAGTTCTTATATTTTCATAGCATGCCCGTTCAGTAGAGAATTCATGATAGAGTGGTCTCCGTTCATCTCTGCAAAAGGAGGAAAAAAGTGTGCTCTTAAATTGTTTTTTCTAATGATAATGACCTAACATAAAAGTAAAAAAAACAAAAACAATGATTTTATGAAAACACAATTTCACTAACCGACGGTCAGAAAGGATATCATAAAAATCTCTGATGTCCTGTCCTGATGCCTGCATCGAACGGTAAAAAGCCATCTGACTCTCATGATTGGCAAAGTCAACCTAAAAAACAAAAAATATTGACAGCTGATGAAAAAAAACCCACTATCAAATTAAAGTAAACTGTAAAAATTGTATACATGTACAGCCCCAATTCCAAAAAAGTTGGCACGCTGTGTAAACTGTAAATAAAAACAATGTGATCATTTTCAAAATCATGGAAACCCTATATTTCATTGAAAATAGTCCAAAGACAACATATCAAATACTGAAACTGAGAAATTTTGTGTTTTGAAAAATATACGCTCATTTTGAATTTGATGTGAACAACCAGTTTCAAAAAAGTTGGCACAGGGGCATGTTTGCCACTGTGTTGCATCACCTCCACTTTTAACAACACTCTGTAAACATTCGGGAACTGAGGAGACCAGTTGCTGTAGTTTTGAAAGAGAAATGTTGCTCCATTTTTGCCCGATATATAATTTCAGTTACTCAACAATTCAGGGTCTCCTTTGTCATATTTTACACTTCATAATGCGCCAAAGGTTTTAAATGGGAGACAGGTCTGGACTGCAGGCAGGCCAGTTTAGCACCTGGACTCTCCTACTACAGAGCCATGCAGTTTTAATATGTGCAGAAAGTGGTTTGGCATTGTCTTGCTGAAAGAAGCAAGGCCTTCCCTGAAGAAGATTTTGTCTGGATGGCAGCACATTGCCCTGAAACGTGTGTGTATATATCATTCAGCATTAATGATGCCTTCCCAGATGTACAAGCTACCCATGTCATGTGCACTAATGCATCCTCATACCATCACAGATGCTGGCTTTTGAACTGCACACTGATAACAAGCCGGATGGTCCCTCTCCTCTTTCACCCAGAGGACACGGTGTCCATGATTTCTACAAAGAAATTCTACTTTTGATTCGTCAGACCTGGGGACAATTTTCCACTTCGCTTCAGTCTATCGTAAAAGAGCTCAGGCCCAGAGAAGGCAATGGTGTTTCTGGATATTGTTTATATCTGGTTTTAACTTGCATTTTATGGATGCAGTAATGAACTGTTTTTCACAGATGATGGTTTTCTGAAGTGTTCCTGAGCCCATACAGTGATTTCCACTACAGAATCATGTCTGCTTTTAATGCAGTGTCTCCTGAGAGCCTGAAGATCACAAGCATCCAGTGTCAGTTTTCAGCCTTGTCTCTTGCATACAGAGATTTCTCCAGATTCTCTGACTCTTTTAATGATATTATGGACCATAGATGATGTGATCCACAAATTATTTGTAGTTTTACATTGAGGAACGTTATTCTTAAATTGTCGCACTGTTTGTCCACACAGTCTTTCACAGAGCAGTGAACCCCACCCCATCTTTACTTCTGAGAGGCTCCACCTCTCTGGAAGGGTCTTTTTATACCCAATCATCTTACTGACCTGTTGCTAATTAACCAAATTAGTTGGTTTCTTTTTTTTTAAGCATTACACAACTTTTTCAGTCTTTTGCTGTTCTTATCCCAACTTTTCTGAAACATGTTGCTGACATGAAATTCAAAATGAGCAAATATTTTTCAAAAAACAATACAATTTCTCAGTTTCAATATTTGATATGTTGTCTTTGTACTATTTTAAGTGAAATATCGGGTTTCAGTGATATGCAAATCTTCACATTCTGCTTTTATTTGTTTTTCACAGCGTCCCAACTTTTTTGGAAACGGGGTTGTATTTGTAGGTTATTATGGGATCAAATGACCTTCACAGAAAGAAGTTTCTGTTATTCTGAAAGATGTTTCAGAACCATGACATAATAATAATAATAATAATAATAATAATAATAACAACAGTTCACCATTCATGATTTTTTTACAGACTTAGTTTTACAGTCCACTGTATTTAAATGACCTCTTTACTGATGCCATGTGTGTGCGTTCCTCAGCGGAGAGGGTGATGTCACTGGGTCGTAACTGGCACCGACCGTGTCTGCGCTGTGAGAGGTGCAAAAAAACACTGACCTCTGGAGGACACGCTGAGGTATTACACACACACAGAGTAAAGCAAAACCATTTTATATTAAAGTTAATATGTTAACAGTGATGAATGTCTAAATGTATTTAGTATAAATACGCAGCTGGGATCGGCTCCAGCTCGCCGGCGACCCTGTAGAACAGGATAAAGCGGCTACAGATAATGAGATGAGATCAATACGCAGGTGATTACAGGAAATCGTGCGCTCTGATTGGTCGAGAGATTCGGACTATTCATTTCTCGATAATCACCTCGAGCGACTCGGCAAAACGGCTCCAGTCGCTTCGTCACCGTAAGTGAGGAAGAATTACAGATGGTGAAAGAAAGCGCTGTTCCTAAAAGCACTAAAGACGCTC
>JAPEKM010000005.1:56743139-56754328 GCA_027575975.1 Cathorops multiradiatus
TGCTGAGAACCTGGGAGACGTGAAAGCTTGACTGATATAGCAACCGTTGCTAAGGGGGGAGGAGTTTGCGGAACGGTGAATTATTTTTCCAATCTCACATCAAGTTTTGACAAAATTTCTCATTTTTAGAAATTTTCCAATTCTCACATCAAGAGAAGCATTGTCTGAGATAGTAGAGCCAAGATAGGTAAACTGTGGGATGGCATCCAAGGTGTAGTCTTTGATGGTGAGGACAGGCATAGCTTTGGAACCTTGACACATAACTTTTGTCTTCTTCAAGCTGATGCTGAGGCTGAAATCACTGCGTGCATGGGAGAACCAGTCAAGAAGGTGCTGAAGGTCTACCTCATTGTTTGCAATAAAGGCATCAGCAAAGAGGAAGTCATGAAGGATTACTTTGTGAAATTTGTCTTTGCTTGAAGGCATGCAAGGTTGAAGAGATTTCCATCAGTTCAAGTATGCACAGGATTCCTTCATCACAAGACCTGAATGCATGTTTTAGGAGGACAGAAGAGAAGATGTTGAACAGCATTGGTGCCAGTACGCAGCTCTGCTTCACACCACTGTTGATATCAAATGCCATAGACATGTTACCATTATATTGTACTGTACCCCATGTACCATCATGAAATGATTGAATGAAGCTCAGGAGTTTTGGAGGGTAACCGATCAAAGGTAATATCTGAAAGAGGCCATCCCTACTGACTAGGTCAAAGACCTTTGTTAGATCAATGAATGCAATGAAAAGTGGCTGTTGTTCTCTGCACTTTTAGTGAGAAGATCATATCCACTGTAGAACATTTGGAGCAGAAACCACATTGGGATTCAGGGTACACCCGTTCAGCAAGCAGTTTTAAGGGATGAAGTGTTACTCAGGCAAACAACTTTCCAGCAATGCATAGTAGAGAGATACCCCAATAGTTATTATGGTCACTATGGTCACCCTTATACTTATACAGAGTGGTGATGATTGAGTTTCTAATCACCTGTGGGACAGAACCTTGTTCCCAACACTTGTAAAACAGCTGGTTGAGAGTGTCAAGCAGCAGGCTTCCACCACATATGAAAACTTCAGCTGAGATGCCATCCTGTCCAGGAACCTTGCCAGATGAGGACTCCATGATTGCCTTGGAGAGTTCATCTTTATTTGAAACATCATCAAGCTCAAGCATTGTGGGAAGTCTTTCAATCTTGTCAAGAGCAGAGGGAGAGACAACACTTATACCACCATAGAGCTCATTGTAGTGCTCTATCCAGCACTCCATCACTTTGGAGAGGTCACTGACGATCGCCCCACTTGATGTCTTCAATGGGGTGCACTTAGATTGTGTAGGTCTGATTGCTTTCTTGATCCCCTTGAACATGCCTCTGACATTACCATTATCAGCAGCTGATTGAATCTCAGAGCAGAGACCCATCCAGAAGCTGTTGGCACAGTTCTTGCACTCAGCTTTTGTGCATTTTCTGGCCTGGCAGAGAGCAGCTAAGGGGCTTGGTGAAGGGTTGCGCTGGTAGTTCTGCATGGCATTCCTCTTTTCCTCAATTAGTCGTTGGAGGATGGCGATATTTGCGTTGAACCAATCTTAGCTTTTGGGTTCCTTCTTGCCGAAAGCCTGAAGTGCTGCTGCATGAGTCATGTCCCTAATATGTTGCCAGTGATCATAGGTATCAAGTTCCTGACAAGGTTCGAGTTTAGTGCTGGAAATAGCCTTGAAGAGCGAGAGTCTCACCTCAATGGCAGTGGCAGCAGTATTAATGTGAGGTTTGGCAGAATGTTTAGTACGTTGTAATTTCTTTGGATGCATTTGGAGTTTTGAGCAGATGAGGGAATGATGGGTGTTGCAATCAGCACTGTGGTATGCTCTTGTAATGGGAATGTTGTTAAGATGCTCACGACATGTGATAATAAGGTCTAGTTGGTGCCAGGTTTTTGATCTTGGGTGCATCCATGAGACCCTATGTTGGATCTTTGAGGCAAAGAATGTGTTTGTAATACAAAGATGGTGGCAAGTACGGAGGTCCAACAGACATTGGCCATTTTCATTGCATTTGCCAACTCAAACATGACCTAGGCAAGTAGGCCAAGAGTCATGGTCTTTACCCATTCTAGCATTTAAATCGCCAGGAAGAATCAGAGCTTTGTTCTTTGGGATGTCATTGAGAGCTTTATCAAGATGACTGTAGAATATGTCCTTAGAATCAGGGCTAGAGGTCATGGTTGGGGCATAGGCAGTGAGCAGGTTGGTGCTGCTGAAGTCAGTGTTGAGTCTCGTGCATGAGGCACTCTGATTTGATTGAGCCAGGCTCAACTATCTGAATCAGCTTATTGCTTACAGCAAAAGCAACTCCATGCTCTCTCAGTTCATCCTCACGTTTGCCTTGCCAAAATAATGTTTACTCCTTCTCCTTGAGACTTCCAGATCCAGCTAGATGGGTTTCTTGTAGGGCAGCAATATTGACATTGAGCCTTTCAGGTTCCCTGCTGATGATAGCTGTCTTGCGTGATCCATCCATGTTGTGTATATCCTTAGTTAAGCTGGTCAGCATCATTCTAACATTCCAGCTCCCAAGAATGAGAGCCAGCCTTCTTTGGGTAGATACTTGATTCTTAGGTGAGATGTCGCAGTCCACTTGTCAGTCTGTTACCAGGCTTAAGTCCTGCTCACCCTAGCAAGACAGGCGGATGGTGGCAGGAAAGCACCTTATTGACTGGGGGCTGTCCAGTTTAAGCTGGCGGTAGCTATCCAATGGGTCTAAACAGTCCCTCCCACTGTCGGAAGTGACCCCTGGCATCTGGCTCTATGCCAATTGAGCCATGACTTAGAAGCGGTAAACTGCCACTTCCCGGTTTGTTTTCATGCCAGGCAAAGCCAAACAACACACTGAAGTTACCTCTCCATGCGCTAGTCTGGGCAATGTATATGGAGAGACTGATTTGCCCATGTCTCAGAGTCACCCTCTCGGTTTTCCTGGTAGAGTCTGAAGGAGAGGCGTAGCCATTACACAATTACCTTGTAATTCTGGTCCCACTCCAACTCCAAATTTTATTCTCTAAACTCAAAATCGAGCAAAAGTAACTATTTTTGAGGAAAATACTTTTAACTCTGGAAAAATTGCTCAGTCAGTTTTCCTGTGTATACACTACAGTGCACACATATCAACCAATCTGCTCATTAGAAATTGAAGAAATATTTAAACTTACTCAAGTTGATCTTTGGCTGGATAGGGTCAAAGTTAAAAAAAAAAAAAGGCATCACTCATCAGTGTCACAATTCTCAAGACTGAACTGAATCACTGTCCTGAATCATGTCTAAGTGATACATGATACATAAAATGTATAGGTGCACACTCAGCGCTCCAACTCCAGTGTGACTGAATAAGGTGACAAATTCTATGTTTAATTGAATTTAAGTAATTAAAAAAATATAATATTACTCAGCAGTGGGCACATAGGAAAATGTAAAGTATCAAGTTTCTGTCGATATGTTTATCATGCTTGTTTGATAAACAACTCGCAAAGATATTTATCTAAATACATGACCAACTTTTTCTCAACCTGTTGAGCTTCATCAGTGAAGCTCTTGACCCCAAAGGGTTAACTATTTTATTATAGTGTGCCATTGCCTTGAATTTAAAACATGCCAATTGAAAATGAAGATGTAAGAGATGAGAGATAAGAGACACCACAGAAAACAGACATGCTCTAAATATCTGTTTGAATTTTATTTTATATTTTCTTTTTTATTGAGACTAATGCTGTTTCAGTTTATGACCACATATACTACAGGCTTGTAGTCCTAATTTACTAATGTCAGAGTTCAGGTCTCAAGTGAAACTGAAACTCAAATATCTGACTAAATGCTTGTTTTTACACATGCAATCCTTTAGTACTTGAGTGTGATTAATGTTCTTAAGGCATCTGAGAGATGTTTTATTTGTCTCTTTCTACCGAACTTTACACTGACACTTTCTGGTTCATCTGTAGAATTACTTAGTTATAAACAGGATTACACACATGCAGCAATCTACAAATATGGACACATAATTGATTTAATATGATTATGGTGCTTGTGGCAGTGGGGGCATGGTCAAGCATTGGTCTGTGACGGGAGGGAGGAGTCAGGGAAGGTAAGTGGCAGAATCACTACACCTGATGTCAATTAACCTGTGTTTGTGTGTCTTCCCCAGTGACCATGCCCTATATAGGGAGAGAGAGAAAGCAGAGGAAGGGGGCTCTCTCCCCAACCAGACAAAAGATGTGTGTACATGTGTCTGTGGTACTGGGAGATTGTGAAAGTTGAAAAGCTGCAAATAAAGAGTTTTGAAAACTCAGTTCTGGCCTGCCATACTTCTGTGCTCCACCCACCCACTCAAAGTCTTACAGTGGTGTTGAAACCCAGGACCGGAGCACAGAGGAGAAAAGCCCCATGGAGTCCCCCTTCACGGACCTGATCCACACCCTCGCCATGGTCCAACAGAGCCAGCAGCAGGCGCTGGTCACCCTCTGAAAGGAGCAATCGCAAAGGTTCGAGGCCTTGATGCTGGCGCAACAGGAAGATCGTCAGGCATTCTGGCACCTCATCATGTCAGCGGGGTCCACCACCTCCACCGCAGCGGGCCCTCCCTACCTCACCCTAATGAAGATAGGCCTGCAGGACGATCCCAAGGCCTTCCTAGCACTCTTTGAGCAGCAGCAGAGGCCAAGAACTAGCGCTCTTCAAGCAAGCAGCAGAGGCCTGGGGCTGGCCGGAGGAACAGTGCGTGGCGCACCTCCTCCCCCTGCTAACGGGTGAGGCGCAGCTGGCCGCACTACAGCTCCCCGCCGACAGCTGGCTAGTCTATGCGGACCTGCGCCGGGCCATCCTCCAGTGTGTAGGGCACACCCCAGAACAACAACGCCAGTGCTTCTGCGCTCTACATCTAGAGGAGGTCGGCCGGCCATTCGCGTTTGGCCAGCAACTCTGGGATGCCTGCCGGTGGTGGCTGAGGACTGACAACTGTGATGCCGAGGGAATCGTTGATCTGGTGGCACTGGAGCAGTTCATCATCTGACTTCCCAAAGGGACCACGGAGTGGGTCCAGTGCCATCGCCTGTTGTTGATGGATCAGGCCATTGAGTTGGCGGAGGATCATTTGGTGGCTGTTCCCATGGCAGGAATGCAGATCCTCTCTTCTCCTCTCTCTCTATCTCTCTCTACCTCCCTTTCTGTGTCCCGTCCTCACCCCTTTCCCCCACCGCGGAGGCGGGGGCCGGCTCCACCCCAGCCGGCCTGCCGCACCCATGGTGCCCTCCTGTTTCCCACTTCCGTGTCTGTCTCTCCCCGCCCTCAGGTGAGTGAGCCCCAGAGCACCGGTGCAGAGAGAGAGAAAGAGAGCCCGGGCCAGTTTGCTGGCACTGCAGGGAGCCAGGGCACCTCCAGCATCAGTGCTTGGCAATGGAGGTGGGTGCAGTGGTCTGGATCCCCAACGTGCCAGGAACCATCCTCGATCAGACTGGAGTGTCTTGCATACCGGTGAGTGTCCAAGGGGATATGTATCAACAACTACCCTTTAGTGTCGGTCCACATTCTATTTCGAGGGGAAAAATTTAGTGTAAAGGTGGTGGTTAATCCTCGCCTTACCCACTCGATAATTGTGGGGACTGATTGGCCCAGATTTCGGGAGTTAATGACTCATTTAATGAAGATTGGGTCCAGCCATAGTTCAGCAGGGGGAGGTCCTGGTGTAGCATTGGCGGGAGCAGCTGTCACAGAGCCATCTACTTCATCACCACATCAGAGTGAGGAGCAGCAGGCTCCTCCTCCCTCTCTCGGGGAATCCCTCGCAGATTTCCCATTAGAGCAATCACGAGACAAGACATGGCATGCATTTGACCAAGTGAGAGTAATCGATGGTCAAATGCTCCAGCCAAATGCCACCCCGTCCTTCCCCTATTTCTCCATTATGAAGGATAGATTATATCAAGTGACGCAGGACACTCAGACTAAGGAGCCAATCACACAACTTTTGATCCCAAAGAGCCACTGGGAATTGGTATTCCAGGTGGTTCACTTTAATCCCATGGCTGGACACTTGGGGCAGAATAAGACACTAGCCCGAATAATGGCCCGGTTCTATTGGCCAGGGATTTGCGGCGATGTCCGTAGGTGGTGTACGGCATGCTGCGAATGCGAGTTAGTAAATCCAGCGGTGATTCCAAAAGCACCTTGCCGCTCTCTGCCATTAATTGAGACCCTGTTCAAAAGAATTGGGATGGATCTCATTGGGCCATTAGATCAGTCAACACGAGGGTATCACTTTATTTTAGTTCTGGTGGATTATGCAACACAATACCCGTAAGCAGTACCTCTTCACAATATCTCAGCATGTAGTATTGTGGAAGCACTCTTCCACATCATCTCCCAAATCGGAATCCTCAAAGAGATTCTGACAGATCAAGGCACTTTGTTTATGTCATGCACACTGTGCGAACTGTATGGGTTACTGAGAATTAAGCCAAGCCACACCAGCATTCATCACCCACAAATGGACGATTTATTTGAACAGTTCAATCGCACCCTCAAGAACATAATTAAAAAGTTTGTACGCGAGGACTCACACAATTGGGATAAATGGCTCGAACCTGTTATTCGCAGTGCGAGAGGTCCCACAAGCCTCCACGGGGTTCTCCCCATTCTAATTATTATATGGGCGTAAGCCGCGTGGCATCCTAGATGTACTGCGGGAAAATTGGGAGGCGGGACTTTCATCGAGCAAAAACAAAATTCAATACGTTATTGACCTGTGTGCAAAAGTACACAGACACACACACCCCTAACCCAGGAGAATTTGCAGCAGGCCCAAAAATGGCAAATCCGCCTGTACGACAGGGGTATGCGCCTTAGGGAGTTCACACTGGGAGATAAAGTACTCGTTCTGTTGTCTATGTCGAGCTCCAAATTGATCGCCAAGTGGTAAGGACCCTTTGAGGTCACATGGCGAGTCAGGGACGTCGACTATAAGGTGAGGCGAATGGACAGGGGTGGGGTGCTACAGATTTTCCACCTCAATCTGCTTAAACTTTGGAACAAGGGGGTCCTCGTGGCGCTGGTGTTGTTGGTTCTGGAGGAGGCGGAGCCTGGGCCGGACGTTCAAAAAGGAACATTGACATTGCTTACCTCTCCCTGACTCAACTCACGGAGGTTGCCCAGTTGCAGACCGAATTTTCAGACGTGTTCTCGCCCCTGCCCAGCCACACCCGCCTCATAGAACACTACATTGAGATACCCCCAAGGGTGGTAGTGCACAGCTACCCTTACAGGCTGCCCAAACACAAGAAAAAAGTGGTTCAGGAAGAACTCGAGGCCATGCTCGACATGGGCATCATCGAGGAGTCCCACAGTGACTGGAGCAGCCCAGTGGTCTTGGTTCCCAAGGCCAATGGGTCTGTCCGGTTCTGTGTGGACTATCAAAAAGTCAATGCGGTGTCTAAATTTGACGTGTACCCAATGCCTCGTATTCACAAGTTGCTCGATCGATTAGGTACGGCTCATTTTTATTTGACACTGGATTTGACAAAGGGATATTGGCAGATCCCCTTGACTCCATTATCCCAAGAGAAAATGGCCTTTTCCACGCCGTTTGGCTTGCACCAATTTGTCACACTTCCTTTTGGGCTGTTTGGGGTGCCCACTACGTTCCAGCAGCTTATGGACAGGGTCCTCCGCCCCCACGCCATCTATGCAGCCGCGTACTTGGATGATATTATTATCTATAGTAATGACTGGCCGCAGCACCTAAAACACCTGAGGGCCGTCCTTGGGTCACTGAGGCGAGCGGGTCTCACAGCCAACCTGAAGAGGTGTGTGATTGGCAGTGTTGGGCACGTTACTTTCAAAAAGTAATTATAGTTACTAGTTACTTTTCAAAAAAAGTAACTTTTTTGTTTAGTTACTTTTCCAAAAAAGTAACTGAGTTAGTAACGGAGTTACTTTGTGTTTTTTTGAGCATTCTACAACTTTCCAAGTCATTTGTTGCCCCTGGCCCAACTTTTATCACACAGCTTGAGAGAACTGTGAAGGTGCTCCATTTTTTTTCTTGCAAGTGCTGGACCTGCTAACATTATGTTGAAGCAAGCTATGCACAGGAACTGCTCTGTTGTCTTAACACATAATTATATCGACCCCCACCCTCAGAAAACAGAAGAGCTTCGTGAAATGAATCAGTGTAAATCACATTGATTGTGATTATCATAGCACAAAGAACACTCTGATTAAAGTAATAAATGACCTACTATTGGCATCTGATCAGGGCTGTAACTCCTTGTTTGTTGCTTTACCTGAGTGCAGCTTCTGACACCATTGACCATACTATTCTCCTTGATAGACTTCATAAAATGTTGTTGGAGTTAAGGGAATGGCCCTATCTTTGATTAGGGCTTATGTGACTGATCATTATCAGTTTGTTGATGTAACAGTGATTTTTCTACACATATTAAGGTAAAGTTTGGTGTTCTGAAAGGTTCTGTTGTAGGTTTACTTCTTTTTTCTTTGTAATTGCTACCTCTGGGTAATATTATTTATAAACATGCTATTAGCTTCTATTGTTATGCTGATTACACACAGTTGTGTGTTTTGGCAAAGCCTCATGAGACACAAGCTTCATAAAATTGAGGAATATGTGAAAGACAGACACTGGATGCTTATTAACTTCCTTCTACTTATTTCTGACAAGACAGAGGTACTTGTACTAGATTCACATGCAGCTAGGAGTAAGCTTTCTGATTACAGAGTAACCCTGGATTGTGTTTCAATTTTGTTGTGTGCAGCAGTAAAAGGCCTTGGTGTGATTATTGTCTCAAGTCTTTCATATGAAGCTAATGTAGATAATATTGCTAGGATAGCCTTCTTTCATCTCAGAAATATTGCAAAGATAAGAAATATAATGTCACTACACGATGCAGAAAAAACTAGTTCAAGCTTTTGTTACCTCTAAGTTGGATTATTGTAATGCTGTCTGGATGTTCTAGTAGGGAAATAAATAAGCTCCAGTTAGTCCAGAATGCAGCAGTGAGAGTCTGTACTAGAACTAGAAGGTATGACTACATCAACCCTTTCTTATTCATGCTGGACTAGTGTTCTGTAAAACATAATATAGCGGGGCCTATTGTTGGGTTTCCCCCAGACCTGTTGGTATGTAACACATGCCTGTGTCAGAAGTAAACATGCTTGCAATGTACTGACTGGTTGTCCGTCTCATCTTTGTTAACATACATCCAAGGTTAACATAACATGGTGTCAAAAGAAAAACAGAAAAGTAAAAGGATGAGGAAAGATGAACTAAACCTGTAAAGTGTGGGGAAAAAACAAACAAAGCAAGACGACAGAAAATGGCGGAGATATGGACGAATGAGCAATGCTGCCACAGCTCACGCTGCCAGGCAAGTTCGACTTCGCCAATACAAAAGAATGGCAGAGATGGATGAGGCATTTTCAATGGTACAGGATAGCATCGGGGCTAGACAAGCAATCCCAGGAGTTTCAGGTAATTGCTTTTATGTATGCTGCCGGCGATGATGCAGAAGATATCCTGAATGTATTACCACTTATGGAGGCACAGAAACTGTCATATCAAGCAGTAACAGAGGCTTTCACTGCACACTGTGTAAGCAAGAGGAACATCATCTTTGAAAGCACATTCTTCAATAGGAGGAACCAAGAGCCTGGTGAGAGTGTTGAATCTTTCATAACGGCAGTGCACACACTGGTGGAATATTGTGAGTTTCGAGCCCTGAGAGAGCAGCTTATAAGGGACAGAATTGTGGTCGGCATACGAGATGCTAAGTTGTCAGAAAGCTGACAGTTGGATGCAGATCTGACATTAGAAAAAGCTATGACAAGAGTGAGACAGAGTGCAGCAGTGAAAAAAACAACAGCCAGTACTGCGTGGGACAGAACAGACTGCAGGACATGTTGAGACAATACAAAAAATGAGCACCAGGGGGCAACAGGCAGTGAAAGAGAAAACAAACACAGTCATCTGGATGCAACATGTGTGGACAGGTGAGGAAACATCTGTGGAAGGACTGCCCAGCTCGTTAGGCCAAGCGCAGGAAGTGCCATAAGAAGGGACACATTGCAAAGAAATGCATGTCTACGAGTGGTGTCCATAACATTTCCCTGGCACAAATAGAGGGTCAAGATGAGGAAGGCTTTGCCTTTTTGGGAGAGATGTGCTCAGAGGAAAGTGATGAGTGGGAAGAAAAGCTGCAGTTGAATGGAGAATCGACTGTTTTCAAACTGGACTGCGGTGCAACTGTTACAGCAATCCCAAGCAGCATGTTCTCCATTAAAAAGCATGGGACTCTGCAGCCACCAGGTAAAGTGCTATATGGACTAGGAAACCACAGACTGGAGGGAAAAGGGCAATTTAAATGGAAGCTGTGCTTTGAAAGGAAAGCAACTAAGCAACACATTTATGTAGTTGAAGGACTGTGTAAGCCACTGCTAGGTCTCCCTGCATTAAAAGTTCTCACTCTCATTCAGTGGGTCTATGCAGTGCAAGCCCAGCAGGAGGACTTTAAAGCTCAGTACCCCATAGTATTTTCTGGCTTACGGAAATTAAAGGAGCCCTACAAAATCAAGTTGGAACCCGGAGCTGTGCCATATGCCCTGTCGTCCCCAAGGTGAGTGCCCCTGCCAATGCAGGAAAAAGTACGAGCAGAGCTGAAATGCATGGAGGACATGGGGGTGATTTCCAAAGTGGTCCAACCCACACCCTGGTGTGCTGGCTTGGTCGTGGCACCCAAGGCACAGCCGGGGAAGATTCGGCTGTATGTGGACCTAACTCACCTGAACAAGTGGGTGTGGAGAGAGAGACACATCGTCCCAGCAGTAGACCACACCCTAGCCATGCTGACTGGGGCGAAAGTGTTTATGAAGCTGGACACCACCTCTGTTTTTTGGCAAATCTCGTTGTCAGAGGAGAGTTCACTCCTCACAACTTTCATTACCCCATTTGGGCGATATGCATTCAACTGCCAGGATTTCCTCAGCTCCAGAATATTTCCAGTGTTGCATGTCACAGATGCTGGAGGGCTGCAAGGGGGTTGTGTGTCATGCTGATGAAATAGTCGTGTATGGAGAGGACATGCAGCAACACAATGAGAGACTGCACCAGGTCCTGAACAGGATGAGAGAAGAGGGGCTGAC
>JAPEKM010000005.1:58532733-58547037 GCA_027575975.1 Cathorops multiradiatus
CCCCACACTCCAGTCTAGTAGAGGACAAACTGGGCCGAGATTAATCGCGATCAAGAAAAATTAACGTGTTAATTTTTTTAATTAATCGCGTCGCAATTAACGCGTTAACTATGACAGCCCTAATTTAAACAAATACAGTGAAACAAGAAAAGACAAAGATAGAAAGAAAAAAGAAGAGACCAAGTAATAAGATTAAGCAAAGAAAGAAAGAGTCAAAACCACATCCTCATCTATAACCATATAAGACACCTGTATATATAGACGTGTGTGTGTGTGGTGTGTGTGTGTGTGTGTGTGTAACTTACTCACTACCACCAGCAATGCAGTAATGGACATGTTGGTCTCTTTGATTGAACACATGTATATTCCTGCGTCCTCATGGCTCACGTTGGTGATGTGTAACGTGCCGTTGATCATCGGGGACATCCTCGGGTTGGACAGAACCAGATCGTGCTCGTCTCTCTCCCTGAAGTGTGTAACATCATCATACACGTGTGTATAAATACCATAACACCGTTACATACGCATTCCCTGGTACAGTCTGTAATTCTCACATGCTTCAGCCCGTTATCGCCCCGTCCCACAGAACGCCTGCCTGCCTCACCGATGGTCATCCAGTGGCCCTGACCTCAGCTCTCATGAAGTGCTCGGAAAGGCTGGTCAGAGACTTCATTCCCTCTTCATTACTTTACATCCTGAATCCATTACAATTTGTGTACCATCCCAATGTCTTGACCAGTGACGGCGATCAATCACATGCCTCCTACACGCAGCCCTGAGCCACGTGCAAATTAGATTAAAATGCTGTTCATTGACTACAGTTCAGCATTTAACACAATAATTCCCTCCAAACTCACTACCAAGTTGGAGGACCTGGGACATCACCTGTCCCTGTGTCAGTGGACCTCCGACTTCCTGAGAGGCAGACCACATGCAGTGCAGATGGGCAAACATGTCTTACCCTCCTTCGCCCTCAGCACTGGAGCCCCCAGGGTTGTGTCCTGAGCCCCATACTGTACTCACAGTACACTTATGACTGTGTGGCCAATTCCAGTTCTACCACCATTGTCAAGTTTGTTGTGGTAGGCCTGATCAAGTCCCACCTGGAGGAGATTAAAATCCAGGAGAACAACTTCCTCCTGAACATCAGCGAGACAAACAAGCTAATAGTGGACCTCAGCACAAAGCAGGAAAGGAGCTGCCATCTCCTTACAAACCATGAGGCCCTGGTGGAGAGAGTAGACAGGTTCCAGTGCCTAGATTTTCCCCTGATGAAGAAGACACATCTTTACCACCTAAGACATCTCAGGGACTTTAAAATTGCCTTCTAAGCTGTGAAGGAACTTCTACACCTGCACATCCTGATATGAGGCATCACAGCATCATCAGGATAAGTGAGTTCTCCAGAGTGTGGTGCAATCAGCTGAGAGCACCATCTGCACCGAGCTCCCTGACCTGCTGTCTATCGACAACAAGCGGTGCTGGACTCAGACCAGGAAAAGAGTGAAGGACCTCAACAATCCAAACAATAGAGAGAGAATCGTCCTCTCTGTCGTAGTCAGGAAAGAAACGCAGAGAGAACGAGGAACAGCTTCGTCCTACAGGCCTGGAACCAGGACAAGTCCTCGGACTGGACCTCAGTGCCCAATACCCACACTCCCTACATTCAGAGAACACGTCCCATATTAACCCTCATATTTATAAATGCTGATGTTTATTATAGATGCTGGAAATCTCACTGCTGTTGCGCAGTTCATCGTTCACAGATTCACTGCACTTTATTACACTCGAGTCGTACTGTTCCTGCCACCTCTCTTCTATACATCCCTTTAGATCACCCTTTACACGCTCGTGTTACCGTGTATGAGAATACTGAACACACTGAACTACAGAGAGACAGAAAACTCACCAGCTGATCCGGGGTCGAGGGAAACCGAAAGAACGGCAGTGGAGAGATGCTGTGGATCCCTCAGTGAACCAGTACTGCTGGGCATCCACGGTCAGAATCTGAGGGGGCAGCTCTGGGAGGGGGGGGATAACGGTAAGGCAGATTAACTTGATCTCCACAGTTAGTGGTGAACACCGAACATGTAATAATAAGAAAGAAAGCAGTACGGAGTGGTAACTGACCAACGACATGGATGTAGGTGTTAAGGAGGGCGGTGCCGTGTTTATTGGAGGCCTCACACTGATAGACAGCCGTGTCAGCCAACTGAACGTCATTCAGGATTAAAGTCCCGCCTTTAACACTGCGCCTCGGCTCAGGACTCGTGTCTGACCACGACATGGAGGAGGAACATTTGAACATTCACACGTAGTGTACATGCAAGAAATACAATGTAAGAAAGAAATAAAGAGAATGCAAGTGTGTGTGTGTGTGTGTGTGTGTGTGTGTGTGTGTACCAGAGATGGGCACTCCATTAATTTTCCATGTCATGTGTGGTGTAGGAATGCCATCAGCCTGACAGTCCAGTTTGACCGTCTCTCCGGGGAAGTACATGGCACTCTGCGGCTTCTTCCTCCAATAAGGAGCAGCTGGACACAAACAACGACCAATCAAAATCAGCCAAAACACGTTCGCTGTCTGACAACGGGAACACAAACCTGTTGTGAGGGGATGGAACACTATTGCAAGGGAAGGCAAAAGTATTACAGAATAAATCATTGTGACCTTTAAAGATGAACAAAACCCAAAAATAAACTTTATACTGACAGACAATATCCATACAAGACATGTTCACGTTTTCACTTGTTTATATTTGAACCTGTATACAGATTTTATTTTAAAAGGAAAATTTCCCTGGGCGTTGACATCTCACTCTCTCCGAGGTTCAAATATCACGCTCTGAGGACAAAGTGTGACGTCACTGACTCCAAACATGATTTGTCGAGGCTATAGAGGTCTTCCACTGACGTCATAGATTTTTGTTCATCATGCAGTGTCTGCCATATTGGCAGGCAAACAAAGAAACAGCTGTGATAGTTAATAATAAAAATCGAGATGACTGCAGTCAGTACAATCTCACTGAAATGATTAAAATTTATTTCATTCCAGCAGATAATGTTACATCCAAAAGCTGAAACATGCAGGCATCACAGATCCATATAATTTACTCACAAATGTATGTATTTATTATTTATTCTGTACACTGCTCTGTGTGTGTGTGTGTGTGTGTGTGTGTGTGTGTGTGTGTGTTCACTGCTTCAGATGGGTTAAATACAGAGGAACTCTGTAAACTCAAACATTTCACATGCTTGAGTTTACATGTGACAAAAATAAAGGCTTGTTCTTCTTAATTTACCCACAAATGTATTTATTCAACTTGACATGTTCAGTGAGCCAGCTACTGGATTTGGGACACTATGACATCCTGAACTATTTAGTATTTGGATTTCTAAATACACTGGAGATGCTAAATGATTACAAAAGTACAGATGCCTCCTGAAATCTCGAGGTAGGTTTCATGCCGGGATGTTATGGGAAATTCCCGGAACTTCTACAAGTTTATCTATAGATATTTACTGAATTGGGCTTACAACCGCTTGTGTGCACTTGTGCCAGTCAGTGTCCAACATAAAGCTCGCCAAGCAACTTGGCCACGGAAACAAATCCGCAGTTGTGACGACTTCATGTGAAAGTCCTCCACTGAAGCTTGTGGACACATCACTTCTAAATCGTTGTAAACAACCCTACAGATGCCCAAGTGTCAAGCGGTAAAAATAAGCCCAACTATTGATCATTGTATGTCACATGCTTTTGTTTATTTTTATTCACTGAGAAAAGTGATTTTTTTTTTGACAGCATGAATCACGCTGCTATGGCAATGGGATTGTTGAGTAGTATCTGTGTCCTGCATTTAAACTTCATAAAAGCGAAGTACGTTGGTTTGCAGATTTTGTTGCCCGTAAAAATCACATGGTTACAGAAAATTTCTGATTCAATTTTTAGAATTAGAAGCCTTTATTTGATGCCTCTGTAATGAAGGTAAACAGCGTCTGAGTGTGTCATTAACATCACAAGTGGGCATCTGGGTTCAGCTTAAATGGTTGCATCCAGGTATGCCATTTTTAGCAATATCACAGCTTTTTAAATGAATAAACTGTTATTATAAAGTTTTATTTTTAATTTAAACATGCAGAGGGCACATCAGGGCACTTGGAGTGATCAGCAAACAACATTTATTTTTGGGTTTTGTTTGACATTTAGGACTTCAGTATCAGGTTTCTCCCGAGTCCTGCATGGTACTTTACAGTAGACCAAGTTTTTCATGTTAACCAAGCACAACAACTTTATGATATTCAGAAGTTATATTTGAATTTTCAAGCTTTCCTTTTGCATTTTTTATTCAAATTTTCATGGAGTTGGATGAAAACCCCTATAGTGTGTGTATGGCAGTGTGTGTGTGTGTAATTACCCTGTACGATAACCGTGTAGGAGTGTGTTACGTTTCCCATTATATTAGAGGCTGTGCAGGCATATTCTCCATTATCAGTCTCCAAGATGGAATCGAACACCAGCCACCGGCTGAAACGATCCGTAGTTGTGTGGCTGGAGGAAAGTGGAGCATCCTTCCTTTCCCATGTGACCGAGGGAGTCGGTCTAGTGCACAAAAATCACCAAGAATAAATAAATAAACAGAGGAGCAAATGTGAGAGTTTGGGTCTTTGCTGTGTTTTGCCAGCTTCTTCCATATCTGATATTTTCTTGAGGAAATTAGGATAGGAACAGGAAGGAAGGCTACATTTCCCACAGCTTATACCTAGCATGACATTTACTAATGTATGATTTCATACTTACAGGCCAAAAGGAATACACTCCAGGGTGAGAGTCTTGCCACGGAGGGCAAAATAGTGGCTGTGTGCCCCCTTAGGTTGGTGGAGACCAGGTGGTCTGTTCACCACTTCATTGGCTTAAAAAGAAAAGGGAGTAATGTAAGCACTCGTCATTCATTTTGCATTAGAAATAAACTTCAAGCATAAGTGGGAAGTAAAAAAAAAAGTACTGTACTTAAATTAAAAGCTTAACCTTCACTTAAGTGTTTATTGTACAACCCCAATTCCAAAAAGTTGGGACGCTGTGTAAAAGATAAATAAAAACAGAATGTGATGATTTGCAAATCATGGAAACCCTATATTTCATTGTAAATAGTACAAAGACAACATTTCAAATGTTGAAACTGAGAAATTTTATTGTTTTTTGAAAATATTTGCCCACTCTGAATTTGATGTCAGCAACACGTTTCAGAAAAGTTGGGACGGGGCATGTTTACCGCTGTGTTGCATCACCTCTACTTTTATCAACACTCAGTAAACGTTTGGGAACTGAGGAGACCAACTGCTGGAGTTCTGAAAGAGAAATGTTGCCCCATTCTTACGTGATATACAATTTAAGTTGTGCAACAGTTCGGGGTCTCCTTTGTCATATTTTGTGCTTCATAATGCGCCAAATATTTTAAATGGGAGACAGGTCTGGACTGCAGCAGGCCAGTTTAGCACCTGCACTCTTTTACTATTGAGCCATGCAGTTTTAATACTGTATGTGCAGAAAGTGGGTTGGCTTTGCTGACATCAAATTCAAAATGAGCATATATTTTTCAAAAAATAATAACATTTCTCAGTTTCAATATTTGATATGTTGTCTTTGTACTATTTTCAATTAAATATAGGGTTTCCATGATTTGCCAATTTTCACAGTCTGTTTTTATGTTTTACACAGTGTCCCAACTTTTTTGGAATTGGGGTGGTAATTAACTACAAATTGAGGTTAAAAGTGATACAATTAAAGTTTTAGTTGTTTAGTTTTTAGGTACTGAAAAGCATAATTGGAGTGTTACTCACAGGCATTAACAATGAGAGAGACTGGCTCTGTGGATAAAATGGTTCTGGCTTCGATGTATTGGGTGTAGCAGGCGTAGTCATCTCTGGTATTGCTGATCAGCACATTGGCGAAGTACAGATAACCATTCAGGCCGATGGTGATGCGATCACTTTGTTTAATATGCATCAATTCTGAGGAGAAACACAACAAGGCTGTTATACTAGCATGGTGAAATGTGCTAAACTCTAGGATTAAATATGTGCTCTGGAACATCAGGGTGGTTAGTAATTTTAACAGTTAGGCAGCAAATGAAGCAAATGACTCACTCTTGTCCATCCAGTGGATGTTAGCATTCACTGAGCTGTTTGGAAAATTACACTGTAGCACCACGCTGTCACCCTCCTTAGCAAACTTCACCACTTTCTTCTCTTTCACTGAGACTGGAATGGCTGCAGGAGTAAAATATACATATGCTTGTTATTTGTTCTGGCTATAGCTAAGGGCATACACACAAACACACAGTACCAGTCAAACGTTTGGATGTCTTCATGACCAACCAGCTTCATGAGGTAGTCACCTGAAACGCTTTTCAATTAACAGTTGTGCCTCATCAAAAGCTAATTGGTTTGTGAATTTCTTGCCTTCTTAATGGAGTTTGAGCTCATCAAACAAGTTGATGATTTCAAGTGCCTAGGCATGGCAATGGGGGTGTGGTTGAGTGTTGACTGTGAATGGCGAGGAGGCAGGGTGAACCAGCAGGTATCACGTGATGAGGTGCACCTGTGTTGAATTACTGGCTGTCTATTCACCTGTGTCCCTGTGGGTCTTTCATAAAGCCAAGAATGAGAGAGCATCATCATCCAACGTGTGCATGTTCATGTTTACATGTTGTCACTGAAAAATGAAAAATAAAAAGAACACACCTGCTCTGAAACCTGCATCCAGTTCCTCTGTTTCCACAAGTTAGAGAGTTGTTACATTGCTGCTGAAACCCGGCATTGAGGAATGATTGCCACCATGGAGTCCAGCCCAGTCAGATAACTCCTCCAAATGCTTGCCAATGACCTTTAGTGCCAGAAGCACACCCTCGTTGTGCTGGCAGTAGACCAGGGCCAGCGCTTTCAGGCTCTGCTCGAAGTCCAAGCAGAAGACTGGCAGGTGATTCAGAGCTGGATCAAGTCCACAGGTGCTCCAGCCATCATCCTTGCGGCCAGCATGCCCATCCAGCTGGTCAAGATGGGGCTGAAGGATGATTCCAGCACCTTTCTCGAGCTGTTCGAGTGTGTCACGGAGGTGAGCTTGTGGCCAACCTCACAGTGGGTGGCTTGTCTATTGTCGCTCCTCTCAAGGGAAGCCCAGTTTGCGGTTTGACAGCTCTTAACCACCAACATGCTGGAGTACCCTATCCTGAAGCGAGCTATCCTACAGTGGGTTGGCTGTGGCCCAGAAGAGCAGCACCAGTGCTTCCACTCGCTGGCATACGGCGAAGTGGGCTGGCCATTTGTGTTCGCACAACAGCTCTGGGATGCTTGCTGACAGTGGCTGCTGGCTGGTGAGTGGGATGTTGAGTCCATCATTGATTGAGTGACACAGGAGCATTTTGTCACCCAGCTGCTGAGCAAGATGTCAGCATGGATCTGGCATCACCGAACAATGTCACTGGAGGAGGCGGTCCGGCTGGCTGAGGATCACCTGACAGAGTTTCTGGAAGCAGGCCCTGCTACAACTTCTCTGCACTCTCTTGCATTTTCATTTTCTCCTTCTACCCCTCCCTCTCCTCACCCCTCCCCTACCCCATCCCCATTGAAACGGGGGCCAATTCCCCCAAAACCCACTCCCTGCACTTGTGTCTGTCCTCATGTTTCTTCTGTCCCCTCTCTTTCTATGTCTGTGCCACCATGAATCTCCTCTCTCTCTCCACAGGTGAACTCATCCATGCCCACTAGAACAAAGAGTGAGCCAGGGCAGGTCTGTCGGTGTGGAGGGAAAATGGGGAATCAGTGCTTCTGCAAGAAGGCGGGGCTACTGATTCGCATCTCTGATGCACCACATAGTTGTGAGTATTCAAGGAGGTACACATCAGGCTTTTGTGGATTTGGGTTGTAATCAGACCTCCATACATCAAAGCCTGACTCAATGTGGGGCACTGGGAAATGCACTTTTGGTGAAGGTTAAGTGTGTGATATACACAAATATCCGTTGATGCCCGTCACTATTCACTTCCAGGGAGAAAAACGTAGTGTAGAGACTGCTGTTAGTCCAAGTCTCATTCACCCACTGATCCTGGGAATTGATTGGCCAGGATTTAAAACATTAATGAAACAAACAGTCATGGGTGAGTCCCGCAGTAGCACATCACAGGGGAATCCTGCTGCAGTGTTGGTTGGGAAAGCGGTCTCAGGCACGCCTGCGTCAGTTCCGCACCATGACACAGAGAGTGGGGAGAGCCTTCCTCCCTCTTTGGGGAATTCCTTAGGAGACTTCCCATTGGAGCAGGCATGTGACGAGTCTCTGAGCCTTTGACCAAATGAAAGTAATTGATGGCCAAATCCTCCAACCTAACATTGTGCTTTCCTTCCTGTACTTTTCTATTATTAAAGATAGGTTGTATAGGGTGACACAGGACACTCAAACTAAAGAAAAAAAAAATGGTACAGTTGTTGGTCCCAAAGAGCCACAGTGAACTTTTATTCCATGCGGCTCATCCTAATCCTATGGCTGGGCATTTGGGGCAGGATAAAACACTAAATCATCTCATGGCCCATTTCTATTGGCCAGGGATTTGCACCGATGTCCACAGGTGGTATGTGGCATGTCATGAATGCCAGCTGGTAAATCCAGCAGCCATGCCAAAAGTGCCATTGCACTCATTGCTATTAATTGAGATCCCCTTCGAAAGAATTGGCATGGATCTCATTTGGCCATTAGCTCAATCTGCATGTCGGTATCACCTTGTATTAGTCATTGTGGATTATGCAACATGATACCCGGAAGTAGTGCCTCTCCACAATATCTCAGCATGTAGTGTTGCAGAGGTACTCTTCTACGTTATCTCCGGAGTCAGGATTCCAAAAGAAATCCTGACTGATCAAGGCACTACATTTATGTCATGCACACTGCATGAATTATACAAATTATTGGAGATTAATTTGATTTGTACTAGCGTTGATCATCCGCAAACAGACAGGCTGGTCAAATGATTTAACCAAACACTTAAGAACATGATTCGTAAGTTCGTTCACAGGAATGCTAAAAATTGGGACAGGTGGCTTGATCCTCTGTTGTTTGTAGTGTGCAAGGTCTCACAATCCTCCACTGCATTTCCCCCTTTTGAATTGCTGTATGAGTGCAAGCCCCATAGCGTCTTAGACATCATTAAAGAAAATTGGGAGGAGGGGCCTTCTCAAAGTAAAAATAAAATCCAGTATGTTCTTGACCTGAGAGCAAAACTCCATACACTGAGTTACATAACCCAGGAGAATTTGCTACAGGCCCAAGAACGTCAATCTCACTTGTACAACAGATGGGCACAGCTAAGAGAATTTGCACTGGGAGATAAAGTCCTCATTTTATTGCCCACCTCAAGTTCAAAATTGCTTGTCAAGCAGCAAGGGCCCTTTGAGGTCACACAGCAAATTGGGGAGGTCGACTATGAGGTCAAACAGCCAGACAGGGGTGACGTCAAATTTACCACCTCAATCTCCTGAAACTGTGGAGAGAGAAGATTCCTGTTGCTCTGGCGATGGTAGTTCTGGAGAGGGCGGAGCTGGGACCAGAGGTAAGTCTAAAAAGTGTGGCCCAATTCACCCCAGTCCCCTGTGGAGACCACCTCTTACCATCCCAGAGAGCACAAGAAATTAGGTTGCAGGAGGAATTTTCTGCATTCTTGCCCCTTCCTGGGTCACACTAACCTCATAGAACACCACATTGAGACTCCCCCGGGGTGGTGGTGCACAGCTGTGTCCATATCAGCTCCCAGAACACAAGAAAAATGTGGTTCGGGATGAACTTCAGGCTATGCTGAAGATGGGAGTAACTGAGGAGTTACACAGCGACTGGAGCAGCCTGGTGGTCTTGGTTCCAAAGACAGATGGGTTGGTCCAGTTCTGTGTGGACTATAGTAAAGTCAATGCAGTGTCTAAATTTGATGCATATCCGATGACCCACATTGATGAACTGCTCAGTCCGTTAGGCATGGCTCACTTTTATTCAACACTGGGTTTGACAAAGGGATATTGGCAGATCCCCTTGACTCCATTATCCTGTGAGAAAACAGCCTTTTCCACTCTGTTTGGCTTACGCTAATTTGTCACCCTTCCTTTTGGGATGTTTCTGGAGCCAGCAACATTTCAGCATCTCATAGACTGAATTCTCCATCCCCACAATGTGTATGTGGTGGCCTACTTAGATGATACAATCACTTATTGTAATGATTGGAAGCGGCACCTATAACATCTGAAGGCAGTTCTAAGGTCGCTGAGGCACACTGGGTTCACAGCAAACCCGAAGAAGTGTGCAATTGGATGGTTGGAAGTACAGTATCTGGGCTTCCACTTGGGTGATGGGCAGGTGTGTCCCCAGATTGATAAGACTGCAGAGAGTGTGGCCTGCCCACAACCTAAGACCAAAAACGGGGTGAGGCAGTTCCTGGGACTGGCTGGCTATTATAGGTGGTTCGTGCCTAACATTTTGGACATCACCAGCCCGCTGACTGACCTTACTAAAAAGGGGGTGCCAGATACAGTCCAGTGGATGGAGCCATGCCAATGGGCATTTGCTCAGGTACAGGCAGTTTTGTGTGAGGGCCCACTGTTGCACTTTCCTGACTTTTCTATCCCTTTTGTTTTACAGACTGACATCATACAGAGGGCTGGGGGCCATTTTGTCCCAGGTGGTGGAGGGGGAGGAGCATCCAGTGCTGTAAATCAGCTGCAAGCTCTCCATGCAAGAGTCAAAGTACAACACAATAACAGAGTGTCTAGCCTTCAAGTGGGCAGTCCTCATTCTCTACTACTACCTGCTAGGACACCCATTCACCCTCTGTTCCAACCATGCCTTGCTCCAGTGGCTCCACCGCATGAAGGATGCCAACACATGGATCACTTGTTGGTATCTAGCCCTTCAGCCCTTTAAATTTGAGGTGCTTCACAGGCCGGGGGCACAGATGGTGGTGGCAGATTACTTCTCCTGCTGGGGGAGGGTCAGCTGCAGGCTGGACGGCTCCCTGGCCTGAATCGGGTGGTGGGGGTATGTGGCAGCGGGGGCGTGGTCAAGCATTGGCTGTGAACAGCAAGGAGGCAGGTTGAACCAGCAGGTAACATGTGATGAGGTGCACCTGTGTCAAATTACTGGCTGTCTATTAACCTGTGTCTCTATGTGTCTTTCAGGGAGTCAGGAATGAGAGAGAGAGAGCTGTGACACCCCGTTGCGTGTGTGTTTGTTCTGTGAATGGTGACTGAAAAGTGTACTAAAATAAAAGAACTCACCAGTTCTGAAGCCTGCTTCCCATTCCTGTTTCCCAAAGTTAGAAAGTTGTTATAGTTACCATGATCAATATTTTAAATTGTCTTTATCCTCAGATCTGAGGATCCACTGCACTACTGTGCATCTCTCTCACACACACACACACACACACACACACAAAATGTTTAACCCACTCTTTACCAATTAGCACTTCGTTTTTTATCCATTCCAGCTTCCTCTCTTACATATGAACATTTTTTTCCAAAGTACAGGAGATTGTTAATAAGAAAAGGAACAGATTGAGCCCCAGTACTGTTGGGGTACGCAAAGAATGAATGAATAAATAAATGTTTCTCTTCCTAACTAGGACACCATCCATGATCTGAGGAGTTAATATAGAAATTGTACATTTTTTCTCATCATATTTAAACAAGCAAATATTTCCCCTTTCTTTGGTACAATGTCTAAAGATAAAGGTGATATACTCCAATAAATGACACATAAAAGTGACATTGTGTCATCATTTTCAGAATTTAAATTAAAAAGAAAATCAGTCAAAAATAAAAGTAAGTAGTCCCTTACATTTATCACACTTTCAATTCCATTAAATTATAACCAGGTGTTCCAGATTAAGTGTCATTGGCTTGAACCTCCTGCAGGTGCAGGTGGAACCCGTCTTATTTAAACCTGATGTCTAGGGCATGGTGTTCTCTTTGTGATTGAAGTGCATGGTGTCATCATGCCAAAATCTATCAAGCTCTCTAAGGACCACAAAAAAGGCCATGGACTCTGATGAATTTAGCAAATCATCTCCAAAATCTTTCCACTGTAAGGAAAATCATCTACAAGTGGTGTAGATTTCAAACAACTGCCCATTTGTCTAGGACTGGCAGTGGATTCAGCCCAAGAGCAGACCGTTTGATGCTAAAATAAATCTTCAAGAACCCCAATGTCAGAATGCAGGCACTTACAGATGCAGGTGCAGGGGAGAGAAGGTGAAGCAACCTGGAAACAAAGCCAAATCGGAGGACGAGAATTGTAGTCAGAGTAACGTTCAGGGGTCGGTCGATCAACAAACAGAGCAGTGTAGCTAAGAAGAGAAGATGAGGTCAAAGAGAACATAAACAAAATCGAGCTTATGAGAAGACAGGCAGAAAGTAAATGGCTTGGTATGACAGGAACGAAACACTCCGCAACTGAACTGAGTGAAAGAGGGGTTTAAGTAATGGAACTAATTGATGAGAAAATGACAGACAGGTCTCTCATCGGTATTTGTACCGATGGGGTGCGATCAGTGACAGGATGTGAGAGTGGCCTAGTGACATGTCTTCAACAGGTAGCTCTGTTAGCAAGATGGACTCATTGCATGATTCATCATGAGGCACTTGCAGCTAAAAAAAAATGCAGATGCTCTTCCAGTCTGTGCTTCAACAGGCAGTTCAGATGATAAATTACATTAAGTCACATCCATTGAACTCATGGTTATTTGGGGTCCTCTGTCAGGAAATGGGTTCTGGGCATGAACAGCTGCTCTTGCACACAGAGGTTCACTGGCTTTCCAGAGGGAGAGTGTTACAGCGCTTGTATGAGCTGCGAGAAGAGGTGAAGTTGTTTTTGACTGAAAGCAATTCGTAACTGGCCAAGCACCTCCATGATTCCCTGTGGCTGGCTTCCTTGTCATATTTGGTTGACATATTTGACAGACTGAATAGTTTGAATCTGTCTTTGCAAGGCTGAGATTCCAATGCGTTGGTCCTTGCTGACAGAGTGGATGCTTTTATCCAAAAACTTGTCCTCTGGCATGACCATATAATTGTTAGAAATTGTGACATGTTCCCCAGCCTCGCAGACTTTATCACTGAGGCACACGGCAGTGATTTCTCCTCTATTTTTCAATCAGCTGCAGATCACCTGTCTGGGCTGAAGCAGCAGTTAGTTTCTTATTTCAAGAAGGACTACTGGTCATTTTTATGGGTTCGGGACCCATTTGTTTGCATAGCAAATGATTTGTCACTGGAAATGCAAGAGCGGCTAATCGAGCTGAAGAGTGACAGCAGGCTGAAGTACCTTTTTAGCACCTGTTCTCTTACATCCTTCTGGGTAACACTGATGCAGGAGTACCCCCAGCTCTGTAACGTTGCCTTACAAATTATCCTACCTTTTGCGTCAACATACTTGTGTGAGGCAGACTTTTCAAAACTGACCACGCTCAAAACTAAGTACTGCAATCGTCCACAGATTGAGGATAACCTGAGGCTGTGTTTAATTAAAATTGACACAAGAATTCAACAACTCTACCAAACAAAGCAGGCTCATGTGTCACACTGAGACATTCATTAACGCTATCTCCGGTACTCCGGTAGAGTTTGTTTGTTCATTCATGTGTTTGTTTGTGGGTGGCACGGTGGTGTAGTGGTTAGCACTCTTGCCTGACAGCAAGAAGGTTCTGGGTTTGAGCCCAGCGGCTGATGGGGAGTTTACATGCTCTCCCTGTGTCTGTGTGGGTTTCCTCCAGGTGCTCTGGTTTCCCTCCATAGTCCAAAGACATGTAGGTTAGGTTAATTGGTGACACTAAATTGACCATAGGTGTGAATGGTTTGGTTGGCAACTTGTCCAGGGTGTACCCTGCCTCTTGCCCATAGTCAGCTGGGATAGGTTCCAGTTTGCCTGTGACCCTGTAGAACAGGAAAAGTGGCTACAGATGCTGGGTGGATGGATATGTTTGTTTATTAGCAACTTTGCAGAAAAAAATGTACAGATGGATTTTCATGAAAATTTTATATGTAGCTTGGCCCAATGAAGAACTTAAATTTTGGAGGTGATCCAGAACCACACCTGGATCCAGAAATCTTTAAAAGGATATAGGGCTAAAATTGAACATTTTCAGTTTCGGACTGTGTTGTTTAACATTGTAAAAATACAATAATACACAACAATAAAAAACAGCCCAATAATAATATTAATAATAATAGTAATAATAATAAGTAATAGCTTACCTATCTTTTTTTTTTTTTTTTTGGGGG
>JAPEKM010000006.1:4714174-4729478 GCA_027575975.1 Cathorops multiradiatus
CGTAGTCAGCTGGGATAGGCTCCAGCTTGCCTGCGACCCTGTAGAACAGGATAAAGCGGCTACAGATAATGAGATGATCAAATACAAGAGGCACAATTAATCGATTTTATTCGCACACTACGTTTAACAAGAAAACATCATTACAAAGCAGCTTTTGGATATAAATTTAGCTCTCTAATGAGCAAGCCGCAAAAGTTTTGCTGAAATGACACGAGGAAGAAAGCTTGAAAGAAACCAGACTCGAAGGAGAACTACTGCTGTGTGACACCAGATAGTGGGATTATAATAGTAACAGTAGACGTGCCGTTTGCAAATGAGTGAAAACACGCAAACAGGAGTCTTTAGACGAGCATAACAAGACTTCAGCAACTCCGTTGACGTGGTGCTTGTTTAATGGGTCTTTCATGGCTAACGTGCATGCATGTCCCAATAAAATATTCTCTGGTGAGGGTACGTACAGTACATATGTCCTGATTCTGACCTGCGCCCGCTCCTGCAGGAACTCCACAATGTTTACTTGGCTCTTTCAGCACCACTTACCATAAACCTCCAGCTCTTTATGGAGGGCAGTAAACGGAGAAGAAAATGGAAAACAAAGAGCATGTCCAAACGTATGTTTTCCTCGCTTTGATCTTTCTTTCCTTTCGACTACTTGAGTTCATTTAAAGAGTTCTGCTTTCAGCAAAGTATTGTCTTCTCACTCTCTCTCTCTCCACTCCACTCCTCTCTTTTACTCTTTATCTCCTTTCCCACTGTCTATTCTATTCTGTGCCCAGTTTTTTTTTTCCTGTTGGCATAGCTCCTGTTTGTTTTCAGCCATTTTGGGGACTGGCAGTGCTCGTAACAAACTGCTTAAATGGCGTCCTCTTGCTCTCCCTCTCTCTTTCTCCCTCCCTCGCTTGCTCCCTTGCTTGTTCGCTCGCTATGCTATCACCCGGCTTTGTGTAATATGGGCTACGGCGAGTGCATGAGTGTGCGTGTATGACGAACAATACCAAAAAAAAAAAGGTGTTGGGGGGGCCAAAGAGGGGGACAGAGGGGTGGGTGATAAAAAGGGGGAAAAAACGGTGGGATAGTTGGTGAAACGAGGGGAAAGAAGGAACACCCTGGAATCGTGTGTCCGAGTCAAAGTGAAGTGCAAGAGGGAGAAAGAGTGTGTGGAGAGAGAGCAGGCGAGGGAGAGAAAAGAAGGAGGGGGAGATTCGGGAGTGCGAGAGTCGTCCCTGCCCTCCGTCTCTACATAGTGCTGCCTGTGTGTGCGCTGCCTGCGCTCTCTCGGTCACGCGCACACACACAGGCGCAGACAAGCATACACACACACACACACACAGAACGAGGGAGGGTGAGGGAGAGAGAGAGAGAGAACAGATCGCAGCAGAGATGCAGCAGGAGGTTTTTCGAGGTACGTAGTCTTGTTGTGTGCTTGCCTGGCAGAGAAATGAAGAGACCATCAGACTCTTTTCTGTTTTCTCATTCCTCTCTTCTTCCTCCTCCCGTGCTCGTCTTCTTCACCACTATCATATCGACTGTTGTTGTTGTTGTTTGAGTTCTGCGTAGGACACAAGACGTGAGATAAGAGGAGTGTTGTCCTGTTTGTGTGTGCATGAGCATGCCTGTGTGCGTGCGTCTGTGCGTATGTGGAAGTGCGACCGTGTGTGTGTGTGTGTGTGGTGCAAAACAAGGCCTGCCTCCCTTATCCTCTCCTCTCGTGGCTCAACCACGCAGTTCTTTTTCACGGCCGATGAGTCACTCCGATTTAATAGAAACTAAGACATGTTTTTTTGTTTTTTGTTATAGATTTTTTACAGATACATTTTACAGATTTTGTGGTACTTGCAATTTGTGACACGTAATGTTTTATAGTAAGTATACATTTAGTTGGAAATTACTAAAACAGTACAAGTTTTTGTATGAGAATATAGTATGTGAATGTACAAATGTAAAAAAAAAAAAAGATCGTAAAACGGCCATGCTGTCCTGCTTTTTTCTTTCTTTTTCCTTGTTTTGTGGGATGTACGAATGCTTTGAAAGTACACCAGGTTCCTTTTTTACAGCCTGTTTGAAATGGGCCGTAGGGCTCAGTGGGATCATGATGTAGGAGTGAGCAGTTTGCTCATTTACTAAACATTTATCTGGGTGTGGGTTGTTTTTTTTTGGTTGTATTTGAGCTCAAATGGTGATTACCATTTTTGCATTTTGACTTTACGAAGCCTCTAGATTATAACATGATGACGAAGTGTCGATTGAGATTTCCTGCCAAGTTTATTCTAAGTTGCAAGATCTTAGGAAAATAGCTAGAACACTAGATGCCGGGTTATGGTTTCAATCTTATCATTCTTTCTATCCATTTCATTTGACTTTTGCAGTTAAAGAATTATGGGAGTCACTTCCAGATCATGTCAAGCGTGGCTTTTTCCATGGGTACAGCCACTGGAGCATGGCCTATCGAGATACATGCTCAGCACCTGAGCATCTTAAAGATATAGGACAGGATTTGAAACCTCTTCCACCTCTTAACCCATCCCTGCCTCCCGCTCCCAACCTGTTCTTGCTCACCCCTCATTGCCAATTTCTTCATTTCCACCATCGCCCCCTCCTCCTCTTTCCTTCTGGCCAGCTCAACCATGCTTTTTGTCCAGGGGGGTTGTTCAGAGTTCAGGATCTAGTCACGGCCACTTTTTCACAGTCCAGCTCTGCCCAGTCCAGAGTCACAGGCCGGATGAAAACCAAAGGCCTCATAGTCATAGTTTCCTCTTTTCTGGAGAGCTCTTTTGCTGTTTCGTCTCATTGCTAATGACAAAAAATAAAAATATGGATGCATCCACACAGTATACACAATATCAGTGCACAATCTAAGAGCACCTTCCTTTTTTCTGACAAGACATCACGTCACAGATTTCCTTCTTTCCGAACCTAACCTAACCTAACCTAACCTAACCTAACCTAACCTAACCTATATTGTCAGTTGCTAATGAGTTGCATATCCCAAGAAAACAAACATAGAGAGACATAGAGAAGCAAATTAATATTTGTCTTGCTCCATTACTTTTACAGGACATATTTAAGGATAGTCTGTCAAATGTTTGTCTCTCTAACTGTTTCAGGCGGTTGCGTATATTGAGTAGAGGGGGAGCTGGAGTGCTGGGGATGAAAGGGAGGGTGGCGGTAAAACCCCTGTCACGCTTGGCCAGCCTCTTGAGCTAAGGACGGCTTGTTGAGAGGCAGTGTGTGCGTCATGCACAAAGGGTGACGGAAACAGGGACAGATGCATTTCCTCATCCATAGCACAAAACAAATTCTGACATGTGGAACCCTTTGTAAGCATTTCTTTCCCTGTTTTGAGCCTGTCATGTTCACATGGATTGAAACAGGTGCAGTGTTGGTCACTTATTCCTTCATATTTCACGATATGTTTAATGTATACCAGTTGATAAACAGCAAAAAAAATCTGCTTGCCTTGACATGTTTTGCTTTACTCCGTGTGCAGTTCCTGTCACTGCAGATTAGGTAATGTAAATTTACAGCCCTATTTTTTAGTACTTCCTTTGCACAGTCACTGGCTATGTTTGTAGTGTTCTAGTGACACTACCTGTCAGGTGACTTGTTTACAGGCAAACTGGTTGGTATGCGCCTTGCAAATGTGCTAGGTGTGTGCATGGCTGTGGTATAGAGTATGTGCTTGTGTGTGCTTGTCCCTGTTAATGTGTGCGTGCGTGTGCGCGTGTGCGTGTGTGTTTGGCTGTTCCTGTCTCTGGCCTGGCTCTTTTTCACCGCCTCTCTCCGTCTCTCTTGCTCTCTCGCTCTGCAATAACAGTGCTGACCTAGTTTCAGTGTGTTCAGGGCTGCTTGTGGAATTTTACAGAGGCCTGCCTGCCTGGCTAAAACACAGGCAGAAAACCATGACTGGGGATTTTTCATGTGTAGCATAATTGCAAATACATAGATGAATTGTACATGCGTATTTAAATTGTGAACAGAATGAACCAGCTAACAAATAATTTGCTGAATATCTTTGTAAAAAATCCCCAAAACACTGCACAGATCACTGAACTTTGTGTTTCTGCCTCAAATGACATACAGAGGGTGGATTAGAGGGATCATTGCCCCCACCCCCTCATCCCCCCACCCCATCACCATTCTCTGTCAAATCTTGCACATATTTATGGAAATATACTGTCAGTATTTTTGTTTTTTAAGCTGGGTAATGATAAAAACGAACTCTGTTCAAGATAAAGAAGTGAAAGCATCGTTGTGGAACAGCGATACTGATTGCTAAGATTCTTTCCAACTTTGCAATAATGAAACTTGAAATGAGGATGACTAAAATGAAACTTAACCCTGTCTATTTAATATTTAATTGAAAGGCATGCTTTATACTGTCTAATGACATTATTCATGATTACGTTTGGGTTTTTTTGAGATGCAATGCTTTCATCATCTTTGTTTTGCCTTCATTTGATACTTGCATACAAGCTTATTTAAACACTTTTCTGTCTGTTTTTCAGGTTTGGGGGTGGGGTCATGGTGTCCAGAATGGACGGCTGGCACCCCCTCTATGCCAGCGTTGTGCCCTTGGAATTAAATGAACAGCACCTGGCTACCCCTGCTTCAATCTATGAGAAGACTCAATTTTATATCCATCTAAGAATCGTCGCTGTGTACAGCATCCATATCCAAGGATTGAGCTTTTCTCCAACTGACTCTCCTCCTTTCCTGAATGCCTGCCAATCTTCCATTCTAGTGGTGAACACGGTTCTAACTTTTACCTCGCTCTGTTCAGTACTTCTGAACTTGCTGAACTGCATTTACGCATCTTGCTTCCTTAACGGTCTGTTTCAAGTGAGTGGTGAAAAAAAGGGTTATAAAGGACTAAAGGAAAGGACTCAAATGAAACACAGAAATAAACAGATAAGAGGAGACAGGATGGGAGAAGGGACAGATGAAGTGGATGGCACCAAAACAACAAGGATATCTCTTAGTTTTCCAATCAGCGCTGGACTGCCTAGTTTCTCTGCACAAAAGCACTGTCCAATAATTCATCCCCCTTCCTCTTCTATAGCGTTTGACAGAGATGCTTCAAATAGCACTGCATGGAAGGAGGAAACTCTCAGAGAGAAACCATTGTCCAAAGGATCAAAATCAGACTACCTATCCTGCTCTTCCTCCTCCACTCTCCCCATTGATTTGACTGCACCTGTCAGTAAGAACTGCAAATCCACTATGTCTTTTTCTGTGGCTGGTAGTGGCCCCCACTTTCCAACATCTGCACTGCACACATCTGCTAAAATGGACTACTCAAGAGAGACATCTGGAGCTAATCTGCCTAATGACTACCCAGAACACTCAACAACAGAGACTGCACATATCTTGTTCAACCTGAGTGCAAGAGCCTACCAAGGTCAGGTGACAAAGGACCTGGAAAGTGCAAAAGGCAAAAAACGTAAAGGAAACAGCCTACATGTTGAACTGAGCCTCCCTCTTCCCAGTATAAACCCACCATCATCTTCATCAAGCCCTCCTCCTCTTTCACCCCCTTCTGTCTCTCCCTTGACCCTCCCTCCTCCATCCTTCCATGACTCCTATCAAGCAGTGCCAAAGCCGGAGCTGCTGTGTGGGGTATGCCACCGTCTGTTCAGCACCGCCTCGTCCCTCACTGTGCACATGCGTCTTCATCGGGGTGGACGACTTCTCAGCTGCCGCCATTGTGGCAAAGCCTTTATCCATAATAAAAGACTGCAATCCCATGAGGCCACCTGTCGGCAAGCACTGCCAGCTTTCTCCATCCAGCCCAAACAGGAACCTTTGGAGGAGGGGAATGTGGAGAAAACAAATGAGGCAACAGAACCAGAACAGTTTGGACAAGAAACAGGACCTGGACGACCCATAAAGAAAGGACGGGGCCTCCAAGGACATCATGCCAGGGCAATCTCTCACAGTGATGCCCTCAGGGATGAGGATCACTTTGTGAAGATTGTTGATGGACATATCATTTACTTCTGCTCAGTGTGTGAACGCTCCTACATGACTCTGTCAAGTCTCAAGCGCCACTCTAATGTGCACTCGTGGCGTAGGAAGTACCCATGCCACTATTGTGACAAGGTTTTTGCTCTGGCAGAGTACCGCACCAAACATGAAGTGTGGCACACTGGTGAAAGGCGATACCAGTGCATATTTTGCTGGGAGGCCTTTCCTACCTACTACAACCTCAAGACACACCAGAAGGCATTCCATGGCATTAGTCCTGGCCTTATCTCAAGTGAGAAGACAGCCAATGGGGGATATAAGCAGAAGGTTAATGCACTTAAACTCTACCGCCTACTACCCATGCGCTCTCAAAAACGGCCCTATAAGACATACAACCAGGCTTTAGCTGAAGGACTGCTCAAATCTGACCCATCCGCTGCCTTGCCTTTGCCTCTAGGCTGCAGCCTCCCTCCAAGTCTGGGCCCCAGTAAACTAGACTCCTTCCTTAAGGATATTCATCCTCAAGACATTAAGCCAGATCCTGAGAGTTTCCTGATCAAGATGGACACAGAGAAGTGCAGGAAGCTGGCAACAGCCCAAGCAGAGGTACCAGCAGAGGTCAATGACAAGGAAAGGTCAGAGTCACATCTCTCTGGCAACAGTAGCGTCAAAGGCAAAAATGTCAAAAGCCCAGAGACAGCAGTTTCTTCTGTCATTACATTTGGACATAGCAAACCCTCAGTCATTATGCATAGCACAGCACTCCCATCCTCTGTCATTGTTCAAAGAGATAAGACACCCTCTGGGGATGGAAAATGTCCTTCTGAGAGCAGTCATACAATGGATAAGACTTTGCAAAAAACACTTAAAAAGCATGCACAAAAAGATCATTCACATGCCCATAGTAAGTGGGACACAATCAGCACACGTACAGAAGTCTCAAAAACCCAACAGCCAACAGAAAAGATTCACAAGGGACGAAAATCTCATACCAAGAATGAATCAAGCAAAGTGGTTCCCATATCTGTGGGTTCAGAGGTCAAAGGGAGTGGGCCTCTTTGTCAGATCACTGTACGTATAGGGGAAGAGGCAATTGTCAAAAGAAGTATATCTGAGACAGACCTCATGAGAGACAAAAGTCCACCAAGTAAAGACAAAAAGGGCAACTTCCTGCATGGAGACCAGAGAGAACCACGGCATACCCACCACCACCACCGCAAACACCATGGTCATCGTAGTTCCAGCCAGGAAGAAAGAGATTCTAAACTTCCAGGAAAGGTGAGGAAGTATTTCTTCCGGCAAGAAGTCAGGGAGGACAGGAATGATCATGATGGAGAAGACAATCTATGGAGACCCTATTATTCTTATAAGCCCAAGAGAAAGACTTTGCATATGCAGAAGATCAAGAGCTGGCAGCGCAAAATGCACTACAAACGATCACTGCGGCTGATGAAGAGAGCAGAAAGACTAATGAATGATGTAAACAAAGAGGGGGATAGTGTACAGGAGGAAGAAAAAGATGAAGTCAAAGAGGAGGGAAAAGAAGTTTTACATCAGAAGGAGATCAAAGACAACACTCAAGCTCCTTGTATTCCCACGATAACAGAAGAGAATGAGGAAGGAAAGGGGGGTCCTGGAAAGCATGACCTTTCTTTCTCCACAGCTGTATCCCAATCAGCTCTGAATTCTCAATACACAGTTTCCCCTACCATTAAACAACGTTGGTCTGGGGATCAGGCCTCTGAATGTGGATCTTGTGGCCGCTGGTTCTCCAGCTCAAGGAAGCGAGACAAACATGAGCTAACACATCTATTTGAGTTTGTGTGTCTATTTTGCAGAGCTACTTTCCCTTCTCAGACCAAATTAGAGGAGCATCAGAGAAACAGTCACCCAAAAAATAAACCTCTGCCTCCCTCTGCTTCATGTAATTCAGAGCCATCAAGCAAGGAAAATTCAACGGAATTAGAGGAGACAAGCAGTGTATTAAACAGGCGATTCTTAGAAAAGGGGAGTACAGCTCGCTTGGGAAGAAGGCCGTTGACTAGATATACCTGCTCACAGTGCGATAAAGTATGCAAGACTGCTGCTGCGCTAAACTGCCACCTGAAGCGGCATGAGCTAGGCAACACTACAGAGACCATGCAGCCAGTGCTAGACATGCAAAGTCATACTACTGTGGTACCAGAGATAGACAAAGTTCAAAGGACAGATTCAGACATTACACCTAGGCATGCTCAGCCCATCCCAGTTATAAACTATCTCAAATCAGATTCTCAACACACACAAAAACAGGCAGGTGAAAGGAATGAAGAGCACCAAAGATTAGTTACTGGTGAAAGTCCAAAGTTAGCCACTATTGACAAAAGCCAGAGTTCACATTTGTGCACTGTATCTTCCCCAGTTAGACTCAGTCCAACACCAGAAAGGTCAAAGGTCATCTCCCCTAGTCTCCCCAGTGTGCTGGTCATGAATGGCACAGAATGCCTGGACTTCCGAACTCCTGAGAAACGGAATCTAGATGCACAGGATCAGAGGAGAAGGAGCCTCACACCCACTGACAGACCAAACCAAGTCTGTCAAATTCAAATGACAAGTTCAGAACAGGTTAGAACAGATGCAGATCCGTATATAGCCACTGAATTGCAATCAGTCAAAGAGAGTGTTTTGAGTGATCAAGAGGCAGAAACACACCAACACAGAGATATTCACATCAGTGATCCTTCACAAGAGGCTGCACAAGAGGCTGAAGATCTTAGAGTATCTAGAACAGCTTGCAGCATCCAAGCAGAGGATTTGTCCATGCCAACAATACTGGCAAGGGAGAGGGAGTTTTCCCAGCAAACTGCATACCAATACTCAACCAACAAAATTCGATCAACGGATGATGCGATGCTCATAGTGCCCAAAGAGGAGCCACTAAGCCCTGTGCCCTCTCCCACATGCTCTGTCATTCAAACCACTCATAAAGGACCCCCACAACGGCACCCACAGTCTCCTAGTCATTCTCCAAGACCTTTGAACCTACAATTTCGGTCACATTTAGATACAAACCAAGCACACCAAGGCATGCAAAGTGTTGAGAAACAAAGATCTGTGCTTCCAACAGGTTCAGATCACAGCAGTGAGTCCCCCTCTTCTCAATCTGCACTGCACCCCCAAGTGCCCCATTCAGAGCCAGAGACAAAGGACAGCACCTCTTCAAGAGAGCCCTGTAGAGAATCTGGCTATCCTGTGGAGGAGTATGCACTTCCCTTAATCATACCAGGAGGGTACTGCTCTGGTAAGAAACAGGAGGACCAGATGCTCATGTCTTACCCTTCTGCACCCTTATCTTTTGGTGCACTGGGGAAGATGGTACCCCATGCTGACTCAACAAAACTGCCCTTTTACCCCGATCCCTATCAACTTATCTATGGCCCACAGCTACTACCATACCCATACAACCTTGCCACCCTTCCTATGGCTCTCAATATGATGGCACCAGGGGACAAAGTAGAGCCCTTGCCTTTTTTACCCACTCTTTTCAACTATGCTGCAGTAGGTGCCCCTTTGCCCCACCCTTTAGTTTTGAACCCCAGCCTTTATAATAGCAGCAGTAGCACAAAGCGAAACAGTGACAACCCATGAGCGTATGTGGAGTCCGCAGCACTGAAGGAATACTGTACAGCTTAAAAGAGGACCAGACCTTAGACGGAAGATGTGTTGTTGCTGTTTGTTAACTGAACTAATTGCACAGACATTTAAGTCTCCTTGGAAAAGTAGCAAAAACCGTAGGTGTATGTACAAATTTAAATATAGTGAAGTAATGGAGAGGTGCCTTGGAGGTAGGACCTATAGGTAAAGGGGAAGTTGTGATCTGGTGATCTACTGGTCCAACGTGGACCTCTTCCCTTTGCCAATGGCAAAGCACACCTCTGACACACCACTCCTCTCCCTCTTTAGAAGAGTTAGAGCTTGGTTATACGTCCTCTCAGATTTGTTTGTAATAACTGTTATAAATAATGCATCTGGAGAGCTAACAGGGTGTATTTTCTGGGGGGAAAAGACAAAAAAAAAGTGTGCTTTCCACTAGTAACAGTATACCAATAATTATCATATTTTTAGGTCTGATACAGGCTTTTATTACTGCAAATAGAAATAATATAGGGGCCAAGCTCTTCGTTCTAAAATGGAAAGATACACACTCAATACAGGGAAGGAAGACAATAGAATATAAGCAGTTTTGTGTGTGTGTGTGTGTGTGTTACAACCTCTCATCATGCATGTAGTTTGGGCTAGCTGTCTTTTTACAACATTATGTAGGTTCCGTTGTGTGTATTTTCAGTACTGGCTTCGATGTGAGCGTCTGCGCCGTGTGTGGGTGTCTTGAAGGTGATGTGTGCATGCACTGCACAGTTGTAGCCAGCAACGTTTGTGCTATATCCGCCTCGTTCAGTTAAACAGATATTGATATCGATGCGGATATATGAGCATCATTCCTGGACAGGCTGTTACAACTTTTTTGTAGATCAGCAAGTAGAAATATTAGCTGAGGTTCTTCCTTTGTCAGTCACAACTTAGCAGCTTTGATAGCTTACCTACATGTCATATTGGATGGAGTTTGTTCATATGTGATTTTTTTTTTTTTTTAATCTAACCAGCATCATGGTTGCTTGGTAATTTAATGGCAATTAAGGATGGACTGCATTTTGCAATGTCACGTACACAATATGTTTGTAGAAGTTGTTGGAATAACTGTTAGGAGGCTCAAGTGAAGAACTGGACACAAAACCTTTATTTTATTTTTTTTAAACATCTGAGTACTCATCGATTACCTTTTCGTCATTTCTAGAAAGGAAAATAAGTTTAGTGGCCTTCTCCTCCCCAGTGCCCCCTGGTGTCCACCAAAGACACTCCATATACTTGACTGAAATCTGAGAGAGACCGAGGTAAAAAGCAGATGAGAGCGACAGAGAGAGTGGGAGGGAAGTGGAGCAAAGTGCAGCGAGTCTGTTATTGCCAGTAGAACTTCCATTACAAAGTGGCAGAAAATAAAGCTCGAAGCAGCTGGTGAATACCGTTTTTCAGGCGGACGTGATCTAAGGAAGCCTGTTACGTGTGAGCCGGGGGTTATGTTGGCTAGCCAACCGTCTCCCTCCACGTCTCCTCTGCAGTGCACAGAAACAGCAAGAGTTGACGTCAGCTCCTCCTGATGTCTGCACGTGGTCTGAGTTGCAATGCTTAGGACTTAAAAAAAAAAGAAAGAAAAGAAAAAAGAAAGAAAAAGAAAAATTGTTCACTGACCTGGAGTGGACTGAACACTCCTTTAGGACTTTCCTCTTTTTATATATATATATACATATATATATAAAAATATATATATATATATCTTTTTAAAACAATATAATTTGTTTATTTTACCTATTTTTTTTCCCTTTTTTGATAGAGAGATTTGTGAGGATCGTGCTTGAAGGTGGTCTTTCAAGTGCATATGAATATGAATGTAATTTTAGTCATGAGGTTAACAAAAACATGAACAGTATGGTAGATGTTTTCTGACTTGAAAAATAACATGTAATAACAAACCGATATGAGGTATTCACATATATACAGTAGTCTTAGAAACATGTCTAGGAACTTGGATTCAATATAATCATAACGCATGAGCAGCATTCGCTTCTTCATTATCCTCTGGTATCGCCATAACGAATCATCACTTCGCTTTCTTTCTCATGTGTGGTTCTGGGTTTTGTTTTTTTTTCTTTTTTCTTTTTTTTTTGCTGATGGTTGGCTTGAAATACTATCTGCTGTAAAGCTGTCTATTTTCAATTAGTCTTTTTTCGTTCTATCGTTTTAACTTAAAATTGAAACAAAAACAAAAAAATTTGTGCACCCCCCACCTCCACTCCCCTCCACCCTGAAGCTGTGCTTCATGACTTTTTCACAGTTACAGGACGTGCTGTCCACTTATACGTAAAAGTCCCCACAAACACAAATCATTCACACTGTGATTTTTCCCCTTCCTCTTCCCGCAACCGAACATTTTATAATGTCCTTTTGAAGTGAGTGCATTGAAACCACAGCACTGTTCATTTCCGAACACAATGAGAAGATTTGTTGCTTTTCTTGGGTGTAGGTACTTTCACAGTGTGTGTGTGTGTGTGTGTGTGTTGTGTGTGTGTGTGTGTGTGTGTTAGAGAACATTTGAGGAAAAGGAAAACCAAAACAAGCACCATATCCCTTGAGGCTTGCCACCAAATCGGAGTTGGTTTTGGTCCCCTACCAACCTGTTGTTAAATTCTCCTTGTACGCTTTCCTCATGAGCAGTGTTGGGTTGGAACGGACTCCATGTAATCTGATCAACCGGAGTAGGATACATTTAGAAATATCTGTCATCATACTTCCGTTACTTTGTTTTTTTATGAATTACTTTGAATTGGATTTTCTGAAGCTGACAGATCGCTGAATCTGTCTAACTACATCGTCATGACCAAAACATGATATGGGTTTATTTTATTTTTTTTATTTTAATCAAATCATTCCAGCTGTTACAAATAATCATTCCAACTGTTAAAGAAACAGCGCATAACTGTAAGCAGCTCTAGTCTATCTAAGGGGTGGCGCTCATTTCTAGGCCAGAAAAGTGCAAAAGAAAGCTTGCACTAACAAAACTAGTGTGATCCAATGCAGAGCAATATTGCAAATCATATTTTTTTCCCCAAGATATCTCAAAATTTTATTATTTGAGTACTTATTTGAAATTACAATCTGTACCTTTAATAATAGATGACGATGGGACTGTTACATACTGTAAACATAACACAAACCTTTAACAAATAAGCACAAAGATGTGTTTTACATTGCGAAATGATGCATAACAGCTCTCTGAAAAGAAATACAGACATAAAAGGTTTTTTTGGGTAATAAATAAAGTCATCAAATAGATTGTACAGATTATTTGCACTGATTTTGTATTGTGACATAGCCCAGAAGTAGTCTCAAAGATACAGGTTTGAGGTTTTTTTTTTCACGTAGCCTTAAACTTTACATTGCTTATTATATTTTAATTCTAGAAGTTTTTTAAATCTCCTTCTCTACTCAGCGCTGCTCATGAGTAATACAACATGATAAATAAACTATGTCCATTAAAGGTGTTGATATTGATGTAAAAAAAAAAAGAGCAGATGTATAAATTAGTCACGGACTAATTAAAATTTGAAAACTCAAAACATCCCTGAAAAGCATTTAAAATAAGCTACCAAGAACACACAGTATGTTAATTTATGACCATGCACTTTACCAAAATTTTAATTACCAAACCAAATTTGTAATTTCATGTACTAGTGTTTATTATTATTATTATTATTATTATTATTATTATTATTATTATTAATTTATTTTAAAATCTCATAATGTGAATGTTGAATAACTAAGGACCTATTCCAGCATCCTGCAAGCAGGAAAACATTTCAAGGCACTTTTTTTTTCTTTTGCCTGAAATATGCCACCAAAATATGTTCTTCGCAGGCAAAATGACAGAATGAGTGTAGGTGGATACACCTACGTACTGTATCAAGGGTCACACACCCCACACACTGTTTGTTTTTTTCGCCATTCCGAAAAACGCAAATACTAGTGACACACAAAGCAATTTAGCTAGATCCAAACCAGCAAAAGTCCCCAAAAGACATGTCAAAATTCAGTCCATATAGCTACAAGTTTAGCTACGTGTGTGTGTTCAACAGGTCTAGTCATAGGCATGTGATGGATTTTGTCCCGGTATTGTGAAAATGTACAAGCTACAATTGTGCCATTGTTTTAGAGGTTGACATATTTGGCCTGAAAAGTTTCCTGAAATGTTTGGTTGTTTCTTTCTTTCTTCTTCTTCTTCTTCTTCTTCTTCACACAAAGGATCTGTTAACACATTGCCAAATCAAGCCTGTAATAATCGATATATTTTTTTGGTTCACTTTCATTTATTTCTTCACTCTAGTTCTTCAGTCTCCCTCTGTCCATGCTACAACCATACAAATAAAGTATTAACCTGATGACCTACTAAAGTGTATTGAATCAGTTCCATAGTCGTCACAATGACTACAACAAAAGTAGTCTCTGGTAACTGAAGCAAAATTTGCACAGAGAATTGTTTATTTTTATTTATTATTTTTTTTATTTTTACATTGCATATTTGGGACTTTTGCATTAGAGTTACAACATTAATAAGTAAAGGAGGTGAGAAAACAGGTATTGTGGTCTCAGACTGTATTTTACTCTCCAAGTACTTTTAAATTCTTTATCATATTTACATATTCAAAGTTTAAAAAAAAAAAAGAAATCCACATCCAAAAGCAGAAAATTTCCATCCAGATGTTTAAGGTCACCTTTTCTACTTTCAGAATGGAAATATTTTATGTTGCTAAATGTCCTTTGTCACATAATGTTAAAAAAGTCCTCTGAATAAGTAAAGAATATGAAGACATTTGTTGGACTGATGTTATAGGAATCAGAGTTATTCTTATTACTGTAAACTTATTATAGCGGCGCTCCATGTTTAAGAGAATACGGTAATGCATCGAGCTGATTTTTGACAGTTTTTGCAACCGAACAATGTCTGTGTACCACCACAGGGAACCCGATTGTAAGTGCAAGGCAATGTATCTCATAAACACTTGATCACCAGACAACGAAATTTGTCTCTTTATTTCCATAAAATAGATGGGTTTTTATCTGTCGGTTGTTTTTAATTTGGTTTTTAAAAAATAATGTGGGATTATAATATTTACTAACACTGTAGCAGCCCTCGGCATTAAGAACAACAGCAGAGAGTCTCTGACGGGTGCAGATGTGTTTTCTTCCTCTGGAACACGAGTAGAGCATCGAACACCAGGCATTAAACACCATACACTGAGCACCGTGACAACTAAAGAAAACAAAACACAAATAACTAACATAGCATTATTGTAAACAAATATACAATTTGTTCGCTCCACTCAACCAAGGACCAATCAAACCTCTACAAGTTCACCAAAAGACTTGTACTAAATCACAGTTCAACCAATGCACCGAACACAAACAAACCACACTCAAGTAAACAGCACACACACACTTTACATTGCGCATGAATGACAAATCAGGACGAGCTTTATAACACACCATGTTAAACCTCTGACAGAGGCATGTTGGGAAAATAAACACCACAGTGAGCGTCTGGAGCAGGGGTGCTCAGACTTTTTCAGCATGTGAGCTACTTATTAAAATGACTGTGTGAAAATGATCTACCTCCCGGGGGTTCGGGGGTTTCTCCCCCGAGAAAATTTGAAAATACAGTTGTTAGAAATGCAATTTTAACGCAATATGAGAA
>JAPEKM010000006.1:6487512-6502015 GCA_027575975.1 Cathorops multiradiatus
TTTTGCTGCCTATGTAGTCCCCTATTTATACAAAATTGAGTCATTCAGGATTCAGCCATGTTTTTGCTCGGCGTTAGGAAGTTAAAGGTTTTTAGCTTTCTCCCGAAATGTTTTATTTTATTTCTTCTTTCTCAGGGTAGTAAAACTCACTGTCACTGTGAACACTGTCGTTATCGTGCTCCATGATGTAAAATGAATGCTATTCTCCTGAGAAATGCTGGCAAACATTTATAAGATTTTTGATAATCTTATAAATAAATCTTAAAAAAAAGATAAATGTTGACAAAAAATGCTACTATGTTTGTTGTTGTTGTGAACGAGCGAGTTACCAGAGGTCCGTAACTGGGGTCCATAACTCAGGTCCGTACCATAGGATACGGACCCGCTCACTAGCCAATCAGAGCGCAGGATTTGGACCACGACAAAAATAAATGCATGTATTTATTATTTTATATGTTCATTATTTTCAACTTGCTTAACTGTTTACAGTAACAGCAATTTTGACCAGGGGTGCCCAAACTTTTGCATACCACTATAGGTGACAACAGAAAGTAACTTGTCTCTTGGATGTTCCACAATATTATCCAACTATAAATTGTTAAAGTGTATGGCGTATTGTTGAATAATACATGGTGATATAAGTGGAATCACATGCCCCAGAATGTGCTGTTGTGTGTTATTCCTTACATTCCGTATCTACTTTTACTCTATACGTACATACAGTAAGTCACGTGTGATAGCCACTCCATTAAATTTTGTTTGAAGCGGTCGTTATTAATGTCGTGCTTCCCCACACAAATCTATGGTCAAGAACCCCTGCTGGTTTAAACCTCTGATGAATTTTACAAATTATTTAATAGACAGGACCATTCACTGAGTATTTGATCATGTCTGTGCACCTACCGCAGCACCTCTGAGTATTTTGTGAACAGGAGATTGATGTCTCTGACACCACCTAAATGGAAATAAACAGGCATGTTAAATAAATAAATAAATAAATAAATATAGTGCCTTGCGAAATTATTCATCCCCCTCGGTGTTTGTCCTGTTTTGTTGCATTGCAAGCTGGAATTAAAATGGATTTTTGGAGGGTTAGCACCATTTGATTTACACAATACGCCTACAACTTTAAAGGTACAATTTTTCTTTTGTGACACAAACAATCATTAAGATGAAAAAATGGAAATCCAGAGTGTGTATAAGTATTCACCCCCTTTCGTATGAAACCCCTAAATAAGAGCTGCTCCAACCACTTCACTTCATAAGTCACATAATTAGCTGATTAAGATCCACCTGTGTGCAATCAAAGTGTCACATGATGGCAACCTGTTCTAGAAGGACCCTGACTCTGCAACACTACAAAGCAAGCAACATGAAAACCAAGGAGCCTCCAAACAGGTCAGAGTCAAAGTTGTGGAGATGTATAGATCAGGGTTGGGTTATAAAAAATATCCCAAACTTTGAATATCCCACGGAGCACCATTAAATCCATTGTAGCAAAATGAAAAGAATATGGCATAACTTGAAGTAGTTGGAGTAGTTTTGCCTTGAGGAATGGGCAAAAGTGGCTAGATGTGCTAAGCTAATAGAGACATACCCCACGAGACTTGCAGCTGTAATTGTAGCAGAAGGTGGCTCTATAAAGTATTGATGGGGGGTGGGTACTTATGCACACTACAGATTTCTGTTTCTTCATCTTAATTATTGTGTCACAAAAAAAAACAATGTGCACCTTTAAAGTGGTAGGCTTGTTGTGTAAATAAAATGGTGCTGACTCTCCAAAAATCCATTTTAATTCCAGCTTGTAATGCGACAAAACAGGACAAACACCAAGGGGGATGAATACTTTTGCAAGACATTGTATTGAATATTTCTGGCAGGAGTCTCGGTTATAAGCACTTTGCAGCACTCACGGTGCTTTAGGAAAGTTTTCCAGCACAGGAAAGTCTTCAAGACAGAGGAAGTTACTCTTTCCTGATTTTCAGAAAGAGAGAGAGAGAGAGGCATAGAAAGTTGCCAGCGATTATAATATTTAATCTATTAATAAACGACGCATCAAAGATTTTACCCGCTTATTGTTAGATTTAATGTTGTGGAACATCTGCAACGCAGGTTAGTTCCTGTTCTCACATCCGTTTTAACAAACAGTTTTCCCCTCACCAGCGTGTCATGTTATCATTTTACCAACAAACTGGAACTCTTTCGTCCTGACGACTTTTCCAAAGCACTGCGGCTGTTACGAAGAGCACGGTGGTGTTGGGAGTGTAACATGCTAACAAACATTCAGAGACGTACACACACACACACAGGCTGAATGACAGCATGTTTATTATTCTGGCGGGTGAGAGCTGGAACGCCGCCCAGCCTGCAGCTGATGCACTCTGATTCACCAGAGACCTCGCTCTTTCTCTCTTACTCTCTCTCACTCCATTTTCTCTCTCGGTCTCGTTCTCATCGGGCCTTTAGTACATTTGCGCTGGTACGTGTCTCTGCTTAATGATGCTGCTTTCTAGTTTTCTGCGCGTCTTCCTCTCCATTATTCCCAGTGAACTGTCACTTTTAGCCTATCAGTGAGTGAGAAAGTGAAAACATGGATTATGAGCTATTAAACTTGCAAATGTAAAGCAGAGAGGGAGGCAGAGAAGGGCTGTGAGAGTGGGTGTGGCTGTGGGAGTCTTCTTGCGGGTTTGTATTTATGGGCGTGTTTGTTGGGTGGATGCTTTTGTGGAAATGGGAGTGTTTTTGTGTTGGTGTGGGCGTTTTTTGAGGGTGTATGATTGTTTTTGCGTGTTGACTTGTGGGTGGGCGTGTGTTAGCCTGTGAGTGGGCATATGTAGGTTTGTGGGTGGGCGTGTGTTGATTTGTAGGGTGTGTTGACTTGTGGGTCGTCATGTGTCAGCATGTGGGTGTGGCTTGAGAGTGGGCGTGTGTTGGACTGTGGGTGGACGTGTGTTGAGTTGTGGGTCGGCGCGTGGGTGAGTCGGTGTCGGCATGTGGGTGTGTGTTAACTTGTGGGTGGGCGCGTGTTGGTTTGTAGGGTGTGTGTATTGACTTGTGGGTCAGCGTGTGTCAACTCGTGGGTGGGCATGTGTTAGCATGTGGGTGTGGCTTGAGAGTGGGCATGTGTTGGACTGTGGGTGGGCGTGTGTTAGCTTGTAGGGGTCTGTGTGTGTTGACTTGTGGGTCGGTTCGTGGGTGAAGGTGTCGGCATGTCGGTGTGTCGGTTTATGGGTGGACATGTGTAGGTTTGTGGGTGGGTGTGTCAGCTTGTGGGAGGGCAAGTGTGGGCCTGTGTTGGATTGAAGGTGGGTCCATGTTTTTTTGTGTTTGGCATGTGTTGGCTTGTGGGCAGACATGTGCAGGTTTGTGGGTGGGAATGTGTTGGCTTGTAGAGGGATGTGTGTTGACTTATAGGTCGGCGTCTGTCGGCTCATGGACGGGCACGTGTCGGCCTGTGGACAGGCGTGTGTCGGCTTGTGGGTGGGCGTGTGTGTGTCGACTTGTGGGTAATAATGAGCATCGGCTCGTGGGTGAGCAGGTGTCGGCATGTGGGTGTGTGTTGGCTTATGGGTGGACGTGTAGGTTTGTGGGTGGGCATGTTGGCTCGTAGGTCAGCTGGCATGTGGGTGGGCATGTGATGGCATGAGGGAGGACTGTGTCGGCTTTTAGGTGGACACGTGTTGGTTTATTTTTGGCTTGAAGGTTTTTGGGTGGGTGGGCGGGCGGGCGGGCGTGTTAGCTTGTTTGTGGGCGTGTGTCGGTTTGTGGATGGGTAGGTGCAACTTTGTTTGTTAGTATGTAGTTGTGGTTGTTTCTGAGTTTCATGTGGGCATGTGGTCGACATTTGTGATTAGCCCTTTGTGAGGACCAAAAAGGACCAGATGTCCTCATAACCACATGGACCTCACAAGAATCATGTTTTTAACAGCTATTGTTTGAAGAATAAAAAGGTTAACTTCTAGTTAGATTTCCATTCATCCATAGAGCTATAGAAGGTCATCACAAGGATAGACAAACGTGTGTGTGTGTGTGTGTGTGTTGAGCATTGAGCAGTGTGTTTTTGACTCACTCATACAGTAATAATGAGAAGCAAATTCTTCATCTCACTTTCTCTTTCTCAGAGGGGGGGTTTCTGTGTATTTCTGTATAATTCTCCATAAACCGGATACTCACGAAGACGCTCCTCCTCAGTGTTCACTCAGACCATGATCTCTCGTGGCTATAAACATTTTCATTTCTATTTTTTTCTCAACTCCTTCTTCTGCTATGACTAAAAATAACAGCACGGGCAAGTTATGAGAGAAGACTCAGGGTTGGGGGAAGAAGAAAGAGACAGATGGCTGTAGAAATGAGAAGCGTTTAACGGAAGAGGCGGAGGAGTGCTGTCCTCATGCACACTGTGATCAACCACTACGGAAGTGGCACATGGTTGTTTCTGTGTAGTGGGGAGCTTCAGGTAATGGAAATGGATGACTGATCATCTGTAAACCTGCGCCTCTGGGTTCTTTTGGGTCTGGATTATGTGGTCGGAGGCAAATCATTTTTTCCATCTGGGCCATTAAATTCTGGTTTTCCAAACTAAAACCTGTGTATTTTTCTTTTGGAGTTCTTTAATCAGAAAACGCACTGCTTCCTTTTTTTTTTTTTACGTCGTCGGCGCCATCGGTCTACAACCAGCAACTTCCTAAAAGCCCGCGTTATAAATTCTCATGCTTCACTGGAAGAACTGATTCACTTCTTTATTGTCTAAAATGTCGACAAATAGATTTGTGAAATACTGACTGGGTTGGTTTAGAGGACTGATTTCTTTTTGCGCATGATATTTTAGCCTGTCCACTTGATAAACTCCAAGTTATCAAGTATTATAATAAGAATAAGTAGGACACAGTCCACTGATCAGTGTTAAAGGAGTAAAAGCTGTAATGTCCTCACGTTTTGATTGCTCAGAAATCTAAACGACGAGGCTTAAGACGTCGGAGCGAACATCCAGTGTTTTACAAAAGTATTCATCCCCCTTGCTGTTTGTCCTGTTTTGTCGCATTACAAGCTGAAATTAAAATGGATTTTTGAAGGGTTGTCACCATTTGATTTACACAACATGACGACCACTTTAAAGTTGCAATTGTTTTTGTTTTTTTTTTAATTGTGACACAAACAACAATTAAGATGAAAAAGCAAATCTGGAGAGTGCATAGGTACTCCGTCATTCACCCCGTCAGAGTCAGTACTTTGTAGAGCCATCTTACAGCTGCAAGTCTCTTGGGGTATGTCTTTATTAGCTTAGCACATCTAGCCATTAGGATTCTTGCCCATTCCTCGAGGCAAAACTGCTCCAACTCCTTCAAGTTAGATGGGTTGCGTTGGTGTACAGCATTCTTCAAGTTATGCCACAGATTCTCAGGTCTGGGCTTTGATTAGGCCATTCCAAGACATTTAAATGTCTCCCTTTAAACCACTCCAGTGTAGCTTAAGCAGTATGTTTAGGGTCATTGTCCTGCTGGAACGTGAACCTTCATCCCAGTCTCAAACCTCTGGCTGACTCAAAGAGGTTTTCCTCCAGAATTGCTCTGTATTTAGTGCTTTCCATCTTTTCTTCAGTCCTGACCAGCTTTCCTGTCCCTGCTGATGATACATATCCCCACAGCATGATGCTGCCACCACCATGCTTCACTGTAGGAATGGTGTTCTCAGGGTGTTGAGTTTGCACCATACATAGTGTTTCCCATGATGGCCAAAATGATCAATTTTAGTCTCATTTGACCAGAGAATCTTCTTCCATGTGTTTGGGGAGTCTGCCACATGCTGTTGTGCAAACTCCAAACGCGTTTTCTTTAAGCAATGGCTTTCTTATGGCCACTCTTTCATAAAGACATAAAGACACTCCACTCTGTGGCGTGTATGGCTTAAAGTGGTCCTATGGACAGATACTCCCATCTCTGCTGTGGCTCTTTGCAGCTCTTTCAGTGTTATCTTTGGTGTCTTTGTTGCACCTCTGATTAATGCCCTCCTTGCCTGGTCTGTGAGTTTTGGTGGGTGGCATTCTTTTGTAAGGTTTGTAGTGGTGACATTCTTTCCATTTTGCTATAATGAATTTAATGGTGCTCCGTGGAATATTCAAAGTTTAGGATATTTTTTTATAACCCAACCCTGATCCATACTTCTCCACAACTTTTTCTCTGACCTGTTTGGAATGCGCCTTGGTTTTCATGTTGCTTGCTTAGTAGCGTTGCAGAGTCAGGCTCCTTCCAGAACAAGTTGATTTATACAGACAACCATGTGACAGGTCATGTGACACTTTGATTGCACTCTTAACTAATTATGTGACTTATGAAGTAAATCGGTTGGACCAGCTCTTATTTAGGTGTTTCATATGAAAGGAGGTGAATACCTATGCACATTCCTGATTTCTGTTTTTTTATTCATCTTAATTATTGTTTGTGTTACAATAAAACAACAATTTTCCCCTTTAAAATGGTAGGCATGTTGTGTAAATCAAATGGTGCTAACCTCCAAAAATAAATTTTAATTCCAGCTTGTAATGCTACAAAACGGGACAAACATGAAAGGGGATGAATAAGTTTGCAAGACACTGTATCTCTGTGGGTTATTGGGACCTCTGTTGTTTAAACACTGCAGCTGCATTAACTGCATAATTAACAGAATGCTGATTCCCACAATGTGAATCACACAGACCTTGACATCAGTTAAACCACATAAACAGTAAACATCATCCATGTGACAGTTTGTGTTCTTTCTCTCTGCTTTTTTTTTGTCTTTATGCAGCGCAGCAGAATTGTTCCAATTCCAAGTCACCATGAGCTGGAGCTTCTTAACTCGCCTCCTTGAGGAAATTCACAACCATTCAACGTTTGTGGGGAAAATCTGGCTCACAGTCCTCGTGGTGTTTCGGATCGTTCTCACTGCTGTGGGCGGGGAGTCCATCTACTATGATGAGCAAAGCAAGTTTGTGTGTAACTCAGGCCAGCCAGGCTGCGAGAATGTGTGCTACGACGCCTTTGCACCGCTCTCACACGTCCGCTTCTGGGTGTTCCAGATCGTTCTTGTAGCCACACCCTCTCTGATGTACCTTGGCTATGCCGTCAACAAAATTGCACGGTTGGAGGAAGTCAAAGAGGGTGTCACCAGCTCCTCAGTGAAACTTTCAAAGAGCAGAAAGTTCTACTTGGGCGGATGTCAGAGCCGAGGTCTGGTGGAAGCCGAAGAGGACCAGGAAGAAGATCCAATGATTTACGACGCGACCAAAAAGGCAAGCCAAAATGACAGCACACCTCCAGCTACAACGGGAAGTGGTACCAAAGTGCGACACGATGGACGACAGCGAATCCAGCAAGATGGACTGATGAGAGTTTACGTCCTCCAGCTGGTTGCTCGGTCTACTTTAGAAATATGCTTCCTGATTGGTCAGTACATGCTTTATGGTTTTGCTGTCCCGGCACGTTATGTATGCTCGAGCAAACCATGTCCTCACAATGTGGATTGCTTTGTTTCCCGTCCGACGGAGAAGACGATCTTTTTGCTCATCATGTATGCTGTCACCATGCTCTGCTTGCTGCTCAATATCTGGGAGATGCTCCATCTTGGACTGGGCACTGTTTTCGATCTCCTGCTGGCCAGACAGCGGTGTTACAGCCCAGATGATGACTTTGACATGAGTGAGGATAACAGACAAGGAGGATACGGAGGGTATGCCCCATCCTGGACATCTCCTTCAGCACCACCAGGCTACAACATCGCGGTGAAGCCAGAAACAGCGCCATTTAAACAAAAGGAGCAGGAGGAGGAGGAGGCGTCATCCAAGGCACATCAGCAGCAGTATGGAAGCACAGAAGATAACTTCCTCCAGCTACAGAAAGCAGTGGACAAGACCAGAAAGGCAAAGCAACAGCATGATGAGAGAAAACAACGAGAACATGAAAGAAACAAGAGAGAAGGAAGCAGAGGGGACCAAGAGAGCAGCCACAGCAGCAGCAAGTCAGACGAGGGGAAGTTGTCTGTTTGGATTTGAGACGCAAACCAACGAGAACTGCTGTAATACCAAAACTGAACTCGTGTCAGTAAAGTGCCGCTATTTTTTTTTTTTTTTCATAAGAGACATGAGAAAGCCATAGGTTTTAGATTTGAGGTTTAGGACTTACTTATGGTCATCTTAGTATCAGTAAACAGCAAGATTTTTTTTCAGTGTGGACAAGAGGAACCTATTTGAGATGTGTAGCGCTTTAGGATGAGGCCTTCAGAAACATTCTACCTTCCTGCAACAGCATGTAGCCATTTATTAAGGGGTAGTGATTTAGGACAAGGCAGAAAACTTTGACAAACCGCAACAGTGAATCAGACAAGGGGAAATTCTGATCTGAGATGGAGCCATGAACTCAGATGTTGTCGTTTACTGAGATTAATCCAGCAGTGCCGAGTGCTTCATGAAAAAACAAGCCTGAAAAGCACTGATCATTAAGACCTGAAGCAGAAGTTAGACCTGGCAGAATCACCTGTATGATTATACCATATCTAAAACCACTCCATTGCACAATCAAAAACTTCTTGAATGGGAAACAGCTGGATTCCCACAGAGGATTGTGGGTAAAGGCAATAAACCTGTATCCGCATACTTCGTAAACACAGCTGGCGTCTTTTTTTTTTTTTTTACCTTTTAGGAAGTTAAAGAAACGTGTTTTTTTGGTTTGTTACGGTTGAAAATGTCCTTTCAGCTAATCTGGAGTAGTGTTAATGTGAGCATGCTGAAGGTTTTGTAAACAAGCATTTCCCTTTTTGGCTCATCTTCATCTTGGAAAATTAAAGAAACCTGCAGAGAACTTTTATTTTCATTTTTTCTTTGTTGTCTCAGAAGAAGAGCAACATATTCCTGTAATCTACAAACACTGCTAGCATCAGGACTTTGTGTTACTGATTCTTTCCACTGAAATGTAAAGAAATATGTGGAGAGAGAATTTCATTATTTGTTTATTTGTTTCTGGATGTCGGACATGAAAGAGATTGAAAGTTTCCTTTGAGTTAATCCAGAGCCAAATCACAAGAAGATCAGAAACAGAGCTGAACTGACATGACGGCTAGCGTCTGTTTCTTGTTGCGAATAGTTTTGTTTGGTGCTGCTATTACATGCCTTTAATTTCTTTCATGCTTTCTTTTGTTGTTGTTGTTCTTGTTCGATTTATTGTAATAGTGACTGGTTCATATTAAAGTGCCAAAGAAAACATTACATTATTTGGACCATCACTTGAGACAAGAGCTCGGAGGCTAAAATAGCGAACAAGCTAGCCACCAGATTAACATGGTACCCTGAATGTGGCATCAGCGGCGTCTCTCTGGGGCTTTGTGGCATTATTCAGATTTGACGTAACTTCCGAATTAAAAGAGTCGTAGTGCCATTTTGAATCGTTCTTCCTCAGTACAGAGTCCATGTTTATCTCTCTTGATGTTAATAAGGTCCAAACAGACGTAGCTTGATGCTGAGAAACCAGAAAAAGTGTAAACTCTTCTGTTGTGAAAATTTAAAGTTAGTTTTTTTTCTGACCCTGGAGACTCCTTCCTTAAACGTTAAATAAATAAATGTCTCCTCAAAAATATCATTGGTTACGCATGTTTTTAATAACACACCCTTTCATTGTGTTCATTTATTATTATTATTATTATTATTATTATTATTTTTATTATTATCCCTTTGATTACATTGCAGGATGCTAAACTGTTAGCTATAAGCTTCCATTACTTTTCAGCTACATTAGTGTCTTACAGAAGCAGCCTTCAGACACTGAGCATGTCCCAGCTGATGGACTGCGTTTGGGGTAAAAGTGAAACTTGTGATCATTTCATTCTCAGTTTCTTTATTGCTCCTCATTATCGTGTGTGTAAATAATAAAGTGAGGATTTATTTTCTCCTTCTTAAGTTTGAAACCTTGATTCTGTGTTGAAAAGCAGCAGCGGTTTGTTCCAGCCCTGTCTCTTAAGTCCATCTTGGTTGAAAACTGTGTTCAAGAATGGTTTATCACTTTATCACGAGGCTCTAGTTATAACATCATTACCCAGAATGCATTGCTGCAGTTTGCTTTTCACTCAGTTTCTGTGTGTAAACAGGAGCAATAAAATACATTATATTTCCTGAGTAGAAAGGTTTTTATTTCCTCTGACATGACATTTCAGTTTACAGCAGGATCATGAATATTAATGAGCCAGTGACTGATTGGCTGAGGCGAGACAGCATCATCAAGACAACCACCACACTTTTTCTGTGTGTCTTCATTCTGATTTGAGCACTGAGACCAAGCGAAGTATTGGAATTCTCCACAGTAAACCGGACACCAAGATTCCAAAATTCCAGTGTTCCTGAAATAAGAACTGAAATTATTAAATCTGTTCTGAAATAACATGAAGCTCTGACCAGTCAGAATTCAGGAACATGATTATTTTCCTACAACAGCACAAAATACAGTGTTTTATTCCTCCTGTCAAAAGTGGCATTATTCCACATTACAGATAACGGAAGTGTTATTTTTAACAGCTGGATTTATAATAAACAAGTTTCATTAATGAAGTCTGATTAAAGTTAATTTACAAACTAATTTCTAAAATGTTTTACATTTTTCTCTGTTTAACGCAGGAGACTTTCTCAGTACTTCTGTACAAAACTGATTTGGGGGCAGGACTACTGTACATCCCAACAGTTTGTGATGTCACTAAACTAATGCCATGGTTTTGGTCCAATCTCATCAAAGAGATGAGAGAATAACAATGCAGTTACCAGACCAGTTGGCTAAACTACCTAGCTAGGTAAGGAACAGATAGTGGTTGTCATGGTAACAGGATATAATGAGGATGTACGAAGTTTCATTAATGAAGACTCCTAAACTGAGAAATCGAACTGACTGCTTTTAGGGTTTGTTTTCTGTTTTTGGTGGGGGTGCTAATCTAACACTCACTTCCTGGGTCAGGATTAGGGTGGTTCCAGAGTCGTTTCTGGGAACATCTGGCAGTGAGGTGGGAATATACGCTGTATGGGCCACCAGTGCATCACTATGCAACACACACATAAGGGACTAGTTATTGTCAGTAACGGCATTGAAAACACAAGCTCGGAACAGACTCCAAAAATCACAGCAGTCACCGCACATACCAACTGATAAAGAACAAGTACTGGTGAGAGAACATGATTTCAGATATCAATCACTTTGTCTCCTCATGCTCAGCCTGTGCCCAAGCCAAAGTACCACATGCTCCACCTGCTAGGAAATTATGTTCTCTCCTGGTACATTGCCATCAACTTCATCCCAGACCTACCACCATCCCAAGGTAATAGAGTCATTATGGTTATCATAGACAGATTCTTTAAAGCAATCAGACTTACCCCATTATCAGGATTACCCACTGCATTCCAAACTGCTGAACTAATCTTTAACCATGTCTTCTGTTATTTTGGTATCCCTGAGGACATAGTGAGTGACCTGGGTCCCCAATTCGTTTCCAGACTATGGTCCAGTTTCATGGAAACACTAGGAGTTTCAGTAAGCCTCATGTCTGGTTACCACCCTCAATCCAATGGCCAGGTAGAGCATGCCAATCAGGAGGTGGGATATTTTCTGCACATCTTTTGCATGCGAAACCAGGGGGATTGGGCACAATTCCTCCCATGGGCTGAGTATGTACAAAACTCACTCAAACATTCCGCCACACAGTTGACCCCATTCCAGTGCATGCATAGCTATCAACCCCCCCCCCCCCCACACACACACACACATTCCCATGGGACGACACACCCACCCAGGTACTGGCAATTGACTCTTGGTTCAAGCATAGCCAGCAGGTATGGGAAGACATACACCAAAGGCTAGAACTAGTAAATGCAAATTAGAAACAATATGCAGACAAATGCAGAAGTAAATATCCGGAGTACTCTCCAGGAGATTGGGTATGGGTCTCCATGAAGGATCTAAGGGAGCCCAACTCATGCAAAAAACTGCAAGCCCTGTACATCGGTTCATACAAAGTTCTATGCAAAATCAATGAAGTATCCTACAAACTAGAGCTCCCACCTCACAGCAGAATGGCACCAGCTTTCCACGTTTCCTGCCTGAAACCAGCCATCCAAGGTCCCCTAGCCACGAGCACACCCACCCAAGAACTCCCTTCCCCAGACATCAAATAAGAACCCATCTACCAGGTAAAAAAGATCCTAAACTCCTGGTGCAGACAAGGTCAGCTGGAGTACCTGATAGACTAGGAGAGCTATGATCCAGAGGAGCGAAGTTGGGTGAGCTCCAGGGACATCCTGGACCCACTCCTGACACAGGAGTTCCACAGCCAGCATCCTAACAAGCCTGCACCTAGAGGGAGAGAGTGACCAAGAAAGATAGCTGCTGGGGGGTGTCAGTAATGGCATTGAAAACACAAGCTCAGAACAGCCTCCAAACATGGCTGCTCCAGACTACAACACCCAAGAGTCACAGCGTCCTCGGTCACCTGATTACTAATTGCGCCTGCCTTTTGTTCCTCAGCAATCACCTCACCTACTTAAGCCCAGCTCTCATACACTCATGTCACAAAATTTCATTTAGTGATTCCATGCCTAACTTTACCGAGCCATTTACTTTCTGCCTGACGTCTTGTGTTCAGACCCCAACCTCACGCTATTGTTTTCTCTGTGCTATCCTGTTTGCCAATCTACCAACCCCTGCTTGCTACTCTGATTATGATTCCTGCTCTTCATTTTGGCTCAGTCTGCAGTTTGCTTCTCCCTGCTCTCCCCTGTGCCTGCATCAATGAGTGCCTGCATCCCGACAGTTATCTCCGCCACCTTCAACTGGCACTTTTTTGGGAAGAACCCGGAGAACCAGAATGCTGCCCTGAATGCTAATAATGATAACTTCAATTTACTGCAGGATAGATCCTGTAAAATAAATGAAGCACAAATCACACAACTCTCCTGAGTTTTTAAAAAGCTATTCAAGTGCATGTTACATCCACAGAGAAGCCAAAAATTTCTCGTGCCTATTTCTGTCCAAATTTTAACCAGTTGCAGTTGTCTAATGCAAATGAGTCTAAGACAGAAAATTCCTGCGCAAGACGGAAAACACAAGTTCCCAGTTTTCATGACCTCAAACTCCATCTTGGGGAGTTTTAACACTCCTGTGCAGTTCATGCAAACAGAACAAATCACATCTGTAAGTCATTAATGCAATGATGTAGGTATTTGTTGTAACAGGTTGTGACTGAGAGCAGGACACCAAAGAGTAAACAGTAGTAACCACTCTGTACACAAGCAGAAAAGTCGCAAACTCAATGCGTTGTTTTAATTTAGATCAATCCAGTTATCATTATCAAAGTCAACTGAACAAACCAACAGAAATATGAGCAAAACCATGAATTCATTCAAGAAACATTTCACAAGCTAGATACGATCAAATTTATTGATCTGCTTGCTGTGTTGGAGGAGGTGATGTATTCGCCTCTGTTTGTTCCCAACGTAACTCAAAAAGTAGTGAACGGATTTGGATGAAATTTGGAGGAAGGAACAATTGATTAGATTTTGATGTAAAGTCAAATATGTATTTACATCCAGGAGCCAGATATGTATGTGGATCCAGGATTTTTTTTTTTGTCTGTTCCTAACATAACCCAAAAAGTAGTGAACGGATTTGGATGAAATTTGATGGACAGCTTTAGTATTATCTGAGGTTTGAATGACTTAATTTTGATGTTGATAAGATGTGGCTTGGTGGAGGTATGGATTCTATTCTACTGAGTGCCCTTTTAGTTTTTTAATCATTTATAGTAGAAGTTGCACAAGAAATGTATCCATCAAAATCCTGTGAGTTCAGGGAAAACATTTACATTATATCCTATGCTTGGCTCCTGAGTTTGTATAAAGGAAACCTACTAATGAGAACCTAGACTGATCCACTTCAAATAACTGCTGATAAATTACTGTGATTTTAGATACTGATTATGCTTTTTCCTTTTATGGAGTTTTGTGGGTGTTGCTAAATGCAGATTAGTTGCATGACACGCATTTGCATTTATCAACATGCATTCACATGTAAATATGAAAAAAACAAACAGTCTGACAGAAACATTTGTAAATCTAATGGGAAAAAAACTTACACAAAACTTTAGACAGATTTACTGGAAGAATGATAAATGAGGCACGGTGCAGGAAATTTCACAAAGAGACAAAGAACATCAAGGTATGTAAAGACAACACAGAACAGGTGTACACATTAGGTAACAGACCAATCACAAGACTGTAAAGGACATTTTAAACAGGGGCAGTCTTAACATAGAGGCATAGGTAGGCGGCTGCTTGGGACCTCCACCAGCGGTCGTAGGAGGGGGGCCCTCAACCAAACCTCGAAAAAGAAATAGCCCCTTATCATGATTCATGAACACTTCAAAAGTACGGTACATTTTACTAATATTCCTAAGAAATACGTTGAAGTAGTAGTTAAAATGTCCAGTTCATGGTTATCTGTCCCTA
>JAPEKM010000006.1:6817184-6829356 GCA_027575975.1 Cathorops multiradiatus
GCTTCAGATGGGTTAAATGCAGAGGATAAATTTCACTGTGCTTTAAGTGTGCATGTGACAAATAAAGATTTCTTCTTATTAAAGAAGTGAGATGCACAGAATACGAGTTCCCTATGGCTCCTAGGTATTAACAACTGTGTTAACTGCTCACCAGTTTGAGTGCCCTACATTACTCAGAGGTTAGAATTTTGCACAGATTCATAGATTTCTATGGACTTGACATCCAAACAGGTCATTCTTGAGATCAATGCAAATCCGGTGAGAATTTTTTTTTGCATGGGGGGGGTTGGCAGGACTTCTCGTACATCAGGCAAGCTCACCAGCTGTGACTAGAGATTCATGTTTGTTTACGGAAATCACAGCAAATGATTTCGTAAGGTGCATTTTGATCGGCTGTCTCCATCACTTCCGCTTGAATCAACCAATCACAGTATGCATACAACAAAGTTGGAATTTCCCCAGCCATATTTGTGAAGACTGGGATGATGCTTATAAGTGAGTAAAATCCACTCTTTCTAAACTTATTTGACAGCATCGATGAAAAGCATGCTTTCAAGATAACTGGCATCACATTGCAAAATGCGACCCAATTTTGAAGAATTGCTAATCAATTTCCCGAGTGTATCGCATAGAAATGTGATGCAAAAAGTTGGCCAACTGTGAGCTTCCCTGAGAGAGTTATGAATTTTTAAAGTCCGCCTGGAACCATGGCTTACATTAAAGCGCATGGTGAGGAGCGGAGCTCGCATGGTAGCGAAAAACATCCCAAGGTGCGGTCCTACTGGGTCATTCCCATGCTGGTTCATAGGGGCTCATGTGGAGAGAGGTGAATGTGAAATTTGGTTTCACTGGAACCTCTGTTGGCCAAGTTATGAATTTTTAAAGTCCAGCCATAGCCATAGCTCATATTAAAGTGCACGGCGAGGAGTGGAGCTCATGCCGGAGCGAATAATGTCCTGAGGCATGGTTCTACCAGGCCATGCCTGTGCTGGTTCATGGGTGCACAAAATTATTCATGAAATTTAGAAGTACACCAGTTGAGCTTATAGGACTAGATAGTACAATCCCTTAACTAATCAGCACTTGGTGAGGGGTAAAGGCTTGAGTGGTAAACGCTTCACAGGGGTCTTCAGCTGGGCACCCTCCTTCATTGGTGTTTCGTTGAAAGGCCCACGACACCTCCAAAGGGCTCAACGGCAATATCTGGCGTCCCAGATGTGCCCCCTTCTGCTTTTACCCCTCAGTGGTCATCTTACAGCCCAGTTGCAGTCCTTTCTCTTCATCCATAGCCAGTTGCTGCTCCGTTCAGCAGATCCTGACAATTACTTGACAGCTTGTTGGAAGGCTTGTCCTCTCACTCCCATTGCCTTAAGAAGCTTGGTTGTAGATGTAGCAACAAATCCTCTACAAAACCTCTTTTAACGTTCTCAGAACTCTTGTTCACAAAATTAGCTTTAAAATGAGGGCTCAAATAGATGACATTCCTAGCTGGATATGAATAATGTGTAATGACCAAAAATGGGCCTTAAAGCTTGCTGTAGTAGGTGTACCATTATATTTGCACATTAGCATAAATTATATAAAGCTGTTGTTTGCATACATTGCACATTTAGACTGTGTTAGGTAGTTCTTAACTTATTGTTAGCCAGAAATTAAAAACAGGGTGTCCATATGAGGCTTTAGCTGGCCATCCGAATTGAGTATTTTATATTTTAAAAATAGGGAACTGAGTGATGTGATGATGCAGTCACTTACAGATCTATGTGCAGCGGAAGACAGCTTTCGAAGAATAAACCAAGCCAAAACAAGGGACTGGAATCGTAGTCAGTAGGCTAGCATGGGTTGGGTGATCAGCAAACAGCGTATCGAGGACAAGACAAAGAGCTAGAAAAAGAGGAAGAGCCAGCGAGGGTCAATAGTCAAAGATACAAGGCTTGTTACGAACTGGGAAATCCAGGACGATACTTCACAATGGTGTGAATGTGACTGGGGTTTATATAGAGGTACAGGTAATTGCAGAAATGCAAGCCAGCTGTGATTCAGTAGGTGGGAGATAGAGGGCACTGTGTGTACTGGGAGTTGTAGTCTAGCTTGCCCATGTTTTTAGTTTGCTCACTCTCAGCAGGTTTACTGACAGAGCCCCCTCGAGGAGCTACCTCAGGGAGCTGCACTCTTTAGGGGCTGCCCTTTACCTCTGGGTGTTGGCTTGCTGGGGTGCTGGGCATGGAATTCCTGCTTCAGAAGGGGGTCAAGGATGTCCTTAGACTTGACCCAACTTTGTTCCTCAGTCCTGTACCCCTCCCAAACTACCAGGTACTCGATTTGGCCTCCTCTTTGTCTTGAGTCGAGGATCTTGTTGACCTGGTAGATGGGTTCTCCTTCTAGATTCAATGAAGGGTGTTCTTTGGTTGGTGTATTGCTGGAAAGGGGCCCTGAGATGGCAGGTTTGAGTTTTGATACATTAAATGTGGGAGACACTCAGCTGTGAGGGGGAAGTTCCAGGTGGTAAGAGAAGTCTCTGATATGGCAGAGAACTTTGAATGGCCAGATGTAACATGGCTGGAGTTTTTTACAGGTGTTGGTCTCTTGTAGATTTTTGGTGGTCACCCATACTCTGTCACCAGGAAGGAAGGTAGGAGTCTCCCCTCTATGCCTGTTGGCATATGTCTTGTACTTGGCGCAGATGGCTTCTAGCTGCTGCTGAACCTCCTCCCAAATACCTTGACTGTGCTTGAACCAGTCATCAATGGCCAGTACCTGGCTAGGTGCATTGTCCTAGGGGAACAAGGGTGGTTGGTAGCTGAACACACACTGAAATGGTGTAAGTTGGGTGGCAGAATGTTTTAGCGAGTTTTGTGCAAGCTCGGCCCAAGGCAGGAAATGTGCCTGGTCCCCCTGGTTGCACATACAATAGATCCTTAGGAAGCAGCTGATTTCTTGGTTCACTCTTTCCACTTGTCCATTGGACTGAGGATGATAGCTGGAGGTGAGGCTCATGGATATTCCCAACCTTTACATAAAGCTTGACCAGAACTTGGAAATTAATTGAGGTCCTCTGTCACTGACAATATCTTCTGGAATGCCATAATACCTGAAGACCTGCTGAAATAATAACTCTGCCATCTGAGCGGCTGTGGGGATACCAGGCAGAGGAATGAGTTTCGAGGCTTTCGAGAATTGATCGATGGTTACAATGATGGTGGTATTATTCTGCGAGGAAGAGAGCTCTGTGTTGAAATTGATCACAATGTGTGACCAAGGTTGTTGTGGGATAGTTACCGGACATAGTTTGCCAGCAGGAGGAGATCGCGGAACCTTGGCCTGAGCACAGTCGAAACGGAGAGATGAACCGGTTTATTTCTGAGAGCATATCTTCCCACCATTACCTATTTCTCAACATCTGGTGGGTGCATTGACTATTTGGGTGACTTGTGGTGGGAGATGCATGGGCGCAAGTGATGAGTCTACTGCATAGATGCACTGGCACATAGAGAAGACCAGGTGGGAGGTAACTTGGCAGAGTTCATGGTTGAGACGTGCGGATTTCATTGTCTAGATCTCACATGATGGATTACACAAAGCACTGTTATGGAATGAAGGGCTGTGATTCGGTGTATGTGTGGGATGGCTCGAATGCCCGGGAGAAAGTGTCCACCTTGGTATTCTTGGATCCTGGATGGAAGGAGATGGAGAAATCAAATCAGGTGAAGAATAATGCCCACCTGGCCTGATGTGGATTCAACCTTTTGGCCTTCTTGAGATATTCTAAGTTTTTATGGTCAGTGAGGATAACAAACAGGTGAGAAGCATCCTCCAACCAATGTCGTCATTCTTCAAGGGCTAATTTGATGGCCAGCAGCTTGTGATTTCCCATGTCATAGTTTCTTTTGGCAGATGTCAGTTTCTTTGAGAAGAAGCCCACCAGGTGTAGCTTAGGTTTTTCACCAAACCGCTGGGACAAGATGGCTCCTACTCCCATTTTTGAGGCATCTACCTCCACGATGAATGGTTTTGTAGAGTCAGGGTGCTGGAGTATCGGGGCTGAAGTGAAAGCTAGCTTTAGCTAGTTGAAGGCCTCCTCTGCCATCAGATTCCACTGAAGACACTTGGGACCCTTCTTCAGTAACATGGTCAAAGGAGCGGCCAAGGTGCTGAAGTTCCTAATGAAACGGCGATAAAAGTTTGCAAAGCCTAGGAATCTCTGAAGATCCTTTACTGACTTGGGGGTTGGCCAGGAGGTCACTGCTGAGACTTTGGTTGAGTCCATGCTTACTCCTTCCGCACTGATTATGTAGCCCAGGAAAGAGATCTTGCTTCGATGGAACTCACATTTCTCTGCCTTTACATAGAGGTGTTTTTCCAATAAATGCTTGAGAACTGCTCTGACATGCTTCTGGTGACTGTGAAAGTCTGAAGAATATATCAAAATGTCATCAATGTAGGCGATGACATATGTGCCCAGCATGTCCCACAGCTCATCATTGATGAAGCTTTGGAACACGCTGGGTGTTGAAGAAAGGCCATACAGCATGACCCGGTATTTGAAGTGACCTGTGGCCATGCTGAAGGCGGTTTTCCATTCATTGCCCTGTTTTAATCTGGATCAGGTTATATGTGCTGTGTAGATCAAGCTTGGAAAAACCTTGGCAGAATGGAGTTGCTCCAGAGCTGCTGGAACCAGAGGGAGAGAATATAGGTACTTTACTGTGACTTCATTAAGTCCTCAGTAATCAATGCAGGGTCTCAGCCTGCCCCCTCATTTCTCCACAAAGAAGAACCCAGCAGATGCAGGAGATTTTGACAGGAGGATATAACCCTGCTTGAGAGCCTCCTAAATGTATTCCTCTATGGCAGTGTGTTCCTTTTGGGATAGGGGATAAATGTGACCTTGGGGCAGAGCCATACCTAGCAGTAGCTCTATGGCACAGTCATACAGCTGGCATGGCGGTAACCTGCAGGCCTTTCCCTTACTGAAGGCTTTGAAAAGATCCCAGTAGCACTCAGGAATGTTGTCCATGGAGTCAGGTAGAGGACTCTCTACAGAAGCGGAGGACACCTGGAATTGAGGACAAGAAAGACAGCTCTGAAAACATGTGGGTGACCACTGGAGAATTTCTTTGTTTTACCAAGAGATGAGAGGATCATGGAGTTGTAGCCAGGGATATCCAAAGATGATATTGTGATGAACAGTTGTCATGATGGAGAGTGAGATGAGCTACTTATGCAATGCTCCCATCTGTATCTGTATGGGTTGAGTTAGTGCTGTGACCAGTCTGTCGCCTATGGGTCCTCCATCAATTGTCCTGATGCTAAGAGCACTGTACAAAGGGGTGACTGGCAGGTTGAGCTTCTGCACAAGGGTTTTATTGATAAAGTTCCCCTATGCTCCTGAGTCAATGAAAGCAGACAGGACATGAGTGGAGGACGCCACTTTAAGCAACACTGGAATTTGGAAGGATTTAGAGTTCAGTTCTCTCACCGAACTTGTAGCTTGGACAGGTTTATCTGCTGGAGCTCCCCGGGCAGGTCAGACTGGACGATGCTGAATGCTGTGATCTGAATTTCCACAGTAGAAGCACAGTCCCTCCCTACATCATCTGGCACGCTCTGCACAGGTCAACCTTGTGCGTGAAACCTCCATAGGTGAGTTGTCCTCTGGTGCTGGAGCAGGCTTGGTGCCATTGTGGAGAGAGGGCCGGTGCTTTAAAAGTTGGTCTAATTGAACTGACAGGTCAATGAGGGCATCCAGCAAGAGATTCTCATCCTTACACACCAGTTCGCTGATAATCTTGAGACGTAGACTTTAATGAAAAAACACATTCAGGGTGGAGTCATTCCATCCACTGGGGGCTGCTAGCATCCTGAAGTCCAGGGCATACTCCGCAACACTTCGAGTACCCTGCAAACTGGTGAGTAGACATTCACCAACCTTGATCCCTTCTGGTTCATGATCAAACACCCTCTTAAATAGGGAGATAAACTCTTTGTAGGATTTCATTTGTTCTCCTCCGCTGTTCCAGACAGCAGTAGCCCAGCGGAGTGCTTTGCCCAGGAGAAGAGACAGAAACTTTGCAATTTTGTGCTCATCGGGTAAATCTACCATAGTGGTGAAATACAAAGAGCACTGCAGTAAAAAACCTTTACATGCAGTGGTGTCTCCAGCAAACTTCTCAGACATAGGGAGTTGCAATGCCAGACGAGGAGGAGGCTCGGGGTGTGCTAGGAGGGCCTGCAACACCACATTTGCAAGCTGTGTCATTCTGGTGTTCAAATCAGCAAGCATCTGTTGATGCTCTCTTAGCAAACGCCCCTGTGCGTTGAGAGCCATCTGTTTTGAATCCTCCACTACATCCATGCTCACGAAGTATTCTGTGAGGATGCAGGCACTTACAGATGTATATGTGGCAGAAGACAGCTTTCAAAGAGTAAACCAAGCCAAAACGAGGGAATGGAATCATAATCAGTAGGCTAGCGTAGGCCGGGCAATCAGCAAACAGTGTAATGAGGACAAGACAAAGATCGAGAAAACGAGGAAGAGCTACCAAGTGTCAATAGTCAGAAAAGCAGTCAGAAAGATGCAAGGCTTGGTACGAACTGCGAAACTCAGGATTATACTTCACAATGGTGTGAATGTGACTGGGGTTTATATGGAGGGACAGGTAATTGCGGAAATGTGAGCCAGCTGTGATTCAGTACGTGGGAGATAGAGGGGGCTGTGTGCACTGGGAGTTGTAGTCTGGGTTGTCCATGTTTGTAGTTTGCTCACTCTCAGCGGGTTTACTGACAAGTGAGTCCGAAAGACAACCTGACCTGTCTGGCTAACACTATGGTTCTTGCAGACATGATCGTAGAGAAAGGGAATGCATTGCATACATTTTGGGGACAATACTCTCCCCCTTTTGGTACTGATGTAGTCTGGTATAGTTTATTCTAAGCAGACAGGATTCCATTTTAATTGAAACATATAACCAGATGGTATACTCCTGGGTGCTAGGGAACCAAATTCCAGCTCAAATGTTGTTGACTTGTAGATAGATTGCATAGCTGAAAGTTGGTGAGGCACAAGAGGAAGTCTGGTGCTGATGTAGTCTAATAAGACTGTCTTGTATTCTACATACTAAGTTAATGGGATACCATTTTGATTGAAACATGTAGCCAGATGGTATGCTACTGGGTGATAGGGAACTAAATTCCATCTCGTGTTGTTTAGATAGACTGCAGAGATTAAAGTTGAGGATGCACAAGAGAAGTTTGATGTTGATGTAGTCTTATTTACATACTAAGCAGACAGAATTACTGACAGGATTTGAGGGTATCTAATGAGGTAAATTCACCATGCCAGATGCCTGGAAAATGCATCTTTCAGCCCTTGAAAATGCAAAATTTTCTCAGTTCAAGAGGGGGGGTGTCCCCCTCTCTCCCCCCATCGGCCCCTTTGGGCTTGGTAGTAACCTTTCCTTTTTTCTTGGTCGGCTGCTGTTCTCAGCTCTAATTACTAGATACAGCCTATCTTTAATAATAGCAAAATACAGGAAGGTGGGTGTCACATTTGGCTGGAGAGTTTGACCATTGATTACTCTCACTTGGTCAAATGCATGATGCAGAATCTCATCTCACGACTGCTGTAACGAGAAATCCTCAAGGGAATCCCCAAGAGAGGGAAGAGGGGTGAGCTGCTCCTCACATCGCCCTAACATGGTGCTGATGTAGAGAACTCTGTGACAGCTTCCCCAGCCAATGCAACACCGAGATTTCCCCATGATGTATCATTGCAGGACCCACCCCCTACTATGTGTTCCATTAAGTTTCTAAACCCCAGCCAAGCAGCCCCCAAAATCAGCAGGTGGGTGAGACATGGATTAACTGCCACCTTTAGTCTATGCTTTTGTCCCCGGAAAAGAATATGGACAGGCATTGGAGGATAACTGTGAACATCACTGTGCACACACAAAACCTTCACTGTTTGTGCTCTCCCCAATGCCTCACCTTGCACCAGACTTTGGTGGATGGAGGTCTGATTACAACCAGAATCCACCAGTGCATGATCCCCTTGAACACTTACTGGTATACGATATGCTCCAGCCCGCTCAGGGGTGGTCTCTGGCACATCAGGGATCCAGACCACAGCTCCCACCTCCATTGCAGAGTACTGACTCTGGAGATGCACTGGCTCCCTGCAGTGTCAGCACACTGGCCCAAGCTTTCCTTCTGCACTGACGTTATGGGCATCGCTCACCTGAGGAGGAGAAGACATAGACACAGAAAAGGGAAATGGGAGGACACCACGGGTGTGACGGGCTGGCTGGGGAGGAGCTGGCCCCTGCTTCCATGGTGGGAGAATGGGGCAGGGAAGGGAAGAGAGACAGAGAGAGAGAAAGAGAGAGAGGAAACAAGAAGAGGTGACCCATCCGCCTGCCATCAGAACTGCCACCAGATGGTCCTCCACCAATTCGATGGCTTACTCCAGCGACACCGGGCAATGACACTGAACCCATTCCATCATTCTTTCCAGAAGTTGAGCGATAAACTGTTCCAGTGTCACTAGATCGATGATCCCATTGGCGTTGTGGTCATCTGGCCTCAGCCACCACCAGCAGGCATCCCGAAGCTGTTGGCCAAATGCGAACGGCCAGCCAGCCTCCTCCAACGTCAGTGTCCAGAAGCACCAGTGATGTTGTTCTGGGAAGTGTCCAACACACTGCAGGATGGCTCTCTTTAGGTCAGCCTATACAAGCCATCTGTCGGCGGGGAGCTGCTGCACAGCGAGCTGCACCTCACCAGTCAGGAGTGCGAGTAGGCGCACCACACGGTGCGCAAACAGCCACCCCGACACCTCAGCCGCTTGCTCAAAGACAGCGATAAAGGCTTCTGGATCATCCTGCGGGCCCATCTTCATGGGGGTGACGTGGGGAGAGTCTGCTGCAGTGGCAGTTGAGGCCCCTGCCAATGCAAGCAGATGCTGGAATGCCTGGAGATCTTCCTGCTGGGCCAGCATCAAAGCTTCAAAGCATTGCTCTTGCTCCTTCCAGAGGGTGGTCAGCGCTTGATGCTGGTTCTGCTGGGTGGTAGCAAGGGCATAGATGCGATCCTTAAATGGGAAGGACTTTGTGTGGTGTGTCCCTTACATACTCCTGGGTTTCGGCACCACTGTAATAAGTTCCTGATGTGGGTAGAGTACAGAAGCATGGCAGGCAAGAGATGACATTCACACACACTTTTATTTTTCTTTTGCTTTTCAGCTTTAATGTCTGTTTAGACACACAGAGACAGGCATACACACAGCTGTGTTCTGGTTTGGGGAGATCCCTTCTCCCTGCTTTCTTCCTCCTTTTCTATTCTCCACCGTCACTGCAACACACACACAACATTGATCGACAACAAGTGCATTGACTTTGCCACTCACCTTCCCTGGCCCCACCCTCCATTCACAAACTGATGCTAGGCCACACCCATGCTGCCACACACATCTTCCTGCATTTACATCTGTCTGCAACCCTCATCTCTGACAATAAACAAATCATAGATTTTTGTTTTGTGCTGCACTTTGGAAAATATCCCAACTTTTTCTGAAATGTGGTTAGTAGAGTAAATCAATATGAAAATAATTCTTGTGAACAAACAACAACAAAAAGTGTACAACAGTACATTTTCGATATATACCCCTTTCCAAAACTCTTTACTATAGATGTATTATTTGATTATAAGTTACTAGATACTCAGACTCTTCATGCAGTAATATACAAGATTCCTATAAGAATAAAAATAATATTGACCACATAAATATGCAACTTATTTCAAACTACACTCATTTTATAGCTGGATCTGTTTAGTACTTGTGCATGCACTTAACATGACCAGTTTCTATTCTAAAACATTTTCCCCCTCATCACACAGGGATGGAGAACAGAGAAAGGTATGTGTGTATTGTTGAGGCATGCAAATATATAGAAATATTTTGTTCAGACAGAATACATGATAATTTTTGCTCTTGGTGTTGCAGATTTAGAAAAGACATAGACAGGCTGTGTGGGTGTAAACAGATAAAGAGGGTGAGTATATCACTGTGTGATATTAAACATGGAATAAATACAAGCTTTCATCAAAAACTGATCAACATCATTAACTTTTGTGCAGTTTTTACATTGTACATCATGACACAAACGTGCAGAACAGTTCCTAAAGTAACATCTCACTCTAAACACAGAACTCACCTTCACACAATCATGAACGTGAACTCGAGGTTCTGGCTACTGAATCTGAGCCCTCAGGGTCTTAGCAGGTAAGATGGTACCCCACGGTCTTTCATTCTACAATAATTATTTATATAACTACATTTAATGTCTACAAATAACAAAACAGTAAAATTTGATTCACAGTTAATTTACTTAGACTCATTATATATATTCAGCTGTATACAGTACCTCCAAACACTAATAAGAAAGAGTGTAATGGATTTTTCTTATTACAGTGGGTTTATTATGGAGTTTTACTTCAGAATAAAACATTCAGAATTTTTTTTTTAACAAAAACTCCTCAAAGATGGCCAAAGTTTAATATTTATCTGTTTTCTTTACTGTCTCACACAGTCTCTCCCCCCCCCCATCACCTGAATAGTTGGCATCCCAATAGCACTCACTCATTAGTTGATGAGTTAATACAGCCCCAAGCATAAAACGATCCGGCTGTGACAGAGAGTGATGGGGAAAACAAAGTGTACCTTCCTTCAATTCTGGTTATTATTTTTTAAATCAGGGACTAAATAATAATTGTGTCATTCTTACCAATGTCTACAAACAAATCTCAGGTGATGCAACAACAACAACAACAACAACAAAACCCCACAAGATTGTGCCAGGTGCGAGTAATGAAATGCACAAAATTTGGAAAATTAATCATCAGGAAGTGTGACTGCCTCTATAACAGCAGAACTTTTCGCAGCTTGGTGTCCTGGATCACGCAGGTGTGTCTATATCATGCTAAGAAGAGAAGACACCAGCTCTGACCTGAACAGACTGAATGCACTGATTTGATCACCTTAAGATTTGTTTTAAAGTTGCTTGTAATGTGTTATATTTATATGTTTGTCTTTTATTTATGTAATCCTTTATGTAATGCCCTTCCTGTGGAATAGTGTTATTTTCCAGTTGCCTGGTATTATGACTGGATTTATTAATTCAGTAGAAGAACAATAACTTTATTTATCACATGTACACTTAAGCACAGTGAAATTCCTCTCTGCATTTAACTCATATGAAACAGTGAACACACACATGCGCACACACATACCCAGAGCAGTGGGCAGCCATGCTACAGCACCCCGGGAGCAGTTGGGAGTTAGGTGCATCGCTCAAGGGCACTTCAGCCCAAGGCTGCCCCACGGTAACCTAACTGCATGTCTTTGAACTGTGGGGGAAACCGGAGCACCCAGAGGAAACCCATGCAGACACGAGGAGAACATGAAAACCCCACACAGAAAGGCCCCCATCAGCCAGTGGGGTCAAACCCAGAACCTTCTTGCTGTAAGGCAACAGTGCTAACCACTACACCACCGTGCCGCCCAACCATTGTCAACTTTTCTAGTATAAATAAAGATTAGGTTTTAAAATCTATTTGATATTAAAGTTTGATATTTATTTTGTTAAAAGGTACTGACTGCAAAGTCATCTGAAATTTACCCACAAATGTATTTATTCCACTTGAAAAATGTTCGGCAAACCAGCTACCGGATTTGGGACACTATGACATCCTGAACTATTTAGTATTTGGGACTTTTAAATTCACTGGAGATTCTGAAAGCACATGAAAGAACAGATGCCTAACAATAAAGGCAGGTTTTGAGCCAGAATATTACGGGAAATTCCCGATGAAGAAAAATACCTTATTATGACAAAGGTAAGCTCAAACATGTACTTCAAAGAATGATAAACAAGTCAGAGCCTAGGGCTCACATATTTTATGGTGATTAGCCAAGTCTACATTATCAGTACATAACAAATATGCTGCTAGTTGAGCCAAGCATTAGATCTAATAAAATATATTACATCCAAAGCTGGCGGCACAGTGGTGTAGTGGTTAGCGTTGTTGTCTCACAGCACGAAGGTCCTGGGTTCGAGCCCCGGGGCTGGCGAGGGCCTTTCTGTGTGGAGTTTGCATGTTCTCCCCGTGTCCGTGT
>JAPEKM010000006.1:6856401-6867126 GCA_027575975.1 Cathorops multiradiatus
CTTTTCTTTTTTCACTCTCCAATTGTACAAAACAAAAATAATACACAAATCTTGCAGAAAACGCTGAAAAGAAATGTGTCATCTTTACCTTTATGCCTTTTGGTGATCAGTTCATCTTCTGCTCACTTAACTATTCACAGTAACAAACATTTTCAGTAAGGGTGCCCAAACTTTTGCATGCCACTGTATGCTGTCAGTTAGTTTTGCCGGAGTCCCTGCTTGCACTCAGTGCAAAATGTATAATGTTCTTCTTACTCATTAGGTGACATTGGGTATACCTAACAACCTGTCCCCCCCCCAATCTGTCCCTCTGAGTTGCATGTCAATCCTGAGATCGGGACGCTGACCTCTTCTGTTCCTCGGACCTGCCCGATCCATCTTGGTGCCCCATGTCTAGTTGGAGTCTCATCACATTACTCCTGTGGAGGACGTCCCCATACGGACAGTCGAAAGTCGCACATGGAAGACGCTCTGGATACTTACAGTAATGCTTTTATGGCTGAGAACTACAGTTGACTTGCTAACTTTAGGACTGCACTTATGAACAGTTTATAACTTCAACAAAACAGACTTCAGGTTAAAACCGTTAAAATGTTAGTCACACTAGTGGTTATCACCCAAATGAGGATGGGTCCCCTTTTGAGTCTAGTTCCTCTCAAGGTTCCTTTCTAATGTCATCTGAAGGAGTTTTTGCTTGCCACTGCCACCACAGGCCTGCTCACTGGGGACAGACTAGGGATAAAATTAGAATTCTGTAAAGCTGCTTTGTGCCAATGTCTATTGTTAAAAGTGCTATAAAAAAAAACTTGACTAACAAGCAAACTAAGTCAGCTTAACTTCCTCAAATTAATTTTGAAACCAGCTCAATATTAAACTAGCCAGTAGGAAGCTAGTAATTTTTTTTGGCAAAAATATTTTATTCCTTTTCACCTTTGTTACATTCAGAATCCAAATTAACCCCAAATATCTAAGTGATACTAAACATAAGGTGACCGATGACTAAATTTCTCCTAAGGTATCCTAGTAGAAATGTAATGTATGGCCACAGTCCCTAGAACAAGAACGTTAAGTAGTGAGTCACTTATCCTGTGTGAATCACTCAATTACTACACACATCCTCCAGCCACATTACTAAATACACAGAATAACCAATAATGATTTTATTATATTGTACAATTACAACTTTTAGATGCATTTAAAAAAAAAAAAGGCAAAAAGAAAAAAAAAAAACCTGCTGGTTTTCACATTTAAATATAGTAACATAAAAACAGAGCTGTAGCACAGAATCCAAGTCTCCCCCAAAATACACATCAGGAAGTGACTTGTATATGATTCGAGAAGGATGCAGGTCACGCAGTCAGGCTGGTGAATGAAACACAGCCGACCTCGAGGGTGTAGAGTGAAGCTGTAATACATCAATACATTTTTCTTTCTCCCACACAAACAGCAGAGGTCATTGAATAGTCTTCCAGTTTCAGTAACAAGCAAAACCTGACCTTAACACACACAAAGCTAGGAGTGTGTGAGCTGTTTCCGTTATATTCATTACCGTGTAAAGCAGGGGTGTGTGTGTGTGTGTGTGTAAGAAAAACATGGGTTCTTATAGTTAAACTAAAAACAACCATTTCCTCTCCGTAATAGCTCTCTGCAATTTGGCCGTATCCCAGTCCTGCTTTTAACTCGCACTCGTTCACTTCCCTTCACAGTGAACTGCAAAAGCAAAATTACCCAGAATGATTTGCTTTAATCTGACAATTTACATTTATCAAGCTAAGTAGCTATCAAAGACTAGCTAATAGGAAGCGAGTTATAGTTAGCAAGGCTACTAGTCATCACAGTATAGGTTCCTATTCCTAATAGCATTTTTTCGGCTAGTGTAACTACTATCTGGTTTCAAATCATACACAACTGTTTTTTGCAAACTGCCTAGCTTGAGAACTGGTACTCTTGCTAACAGACTACTGTGAAGATTGGACAGCTTTATAACTAGCTTCCTATTGGCTAATGTAATTAGTACAAGTAGTTAGTTACAAAACCAGTTATTACACAAGCCAACAGGAAGCTATTTATCACAGTAAGCAATTAGCAAAAGTTAGTTCTGAAATTGCCTTGCAACCACACTAGCCAAAGTGATAACTAGCTTCCAATTAGCTCGAGTCATCAGCAAAACAGCTTATGAAACCTGCTAGTAAACTAGTTCTCAAGCTAGGCAGCTAGGAACAAAAACATATGAAACCAGCCGATAATTATGCGAGTTAAATGGAAGCCAACAGGAAGGTAGTTAAAGCTGGCTAGTCAGCACAGTAGTTTAACAGCAAGTTGACTACTGTAGTTCAGGCTAGTTAATCAGTAAGAGTTAGGAAACCAGCTAGTTATCAGATAGCCTGTTAAGACAACTAATTATCAGGTTAAGTAATTAACGACACAGTTATGAAACTAGCTGGTTGTTACACTAGTTAATAGGAAGCTAGTTAGCAAACCAGTTAGTCATCATGGCTGCAATGACGCTCTAGTGTTCTTGCTTTGAGTTTGTGCAATATCTCTAAAGCACACAAGGTGTTCAGGGAAGTCAACAAGTGTGCGCGCACACGCGCATGAGCTGCAGCACAGAGACGCAGTGACGGGCATTAAGTAAGTGTTCCCGAATCTTCATGTGAATATAAACAGCACATTTTATTTACCCTCCACCTCCAGTTTATGACGATTTAAACACGGCGGCCATGACCATCACATAGACATGTGCTCAGGAAGCACATAGGAGATGTCGTCCCATGGGTGGCGGTACAGGCCCTGTTTCAATCGCTTCTGGTCCAGGTAGTGACCTAGGGTACAGGGAACATGACCAAAAAGATGTTATCACAACTAGCTTGATGGCAGCATCCCAAATCACACACTAAAAACAATGTCAAAATTGCTCCCTCCAATGTAGCATCCTCTGTTGGTGCACTAAAGTGTGTTCATATGGTGGATTGAAACACAGCCCATCATAATCAGGGCTGTTGCATTCCATGTTTTGATACACTACAATGCAGTTTGTGACACAGCCTATGTTGTGTTTACTGTGCTGTACCGATAAAGCCCATGCTGCGTCCCAGAACAAAAATCCCGTTCAGAGCTCCGATTTCCACGAACTCATCTGCTTCATCTCTGAAATGAAACACACACCATCACAAAAATCACAAGCTCCTGCTGAAGTGTGCTTAGTAATGCTCTTCAAAGGAGGGGTCTGTGTTTACCGAGTGAATCCTCCACATGTTCGCAACAAATCTACAAATGCCACACCGATAAAACCATCTACATTCAGGATCAGATTCGGTTTCTGTAGCAGAAAGAGGTCGGGGAGTGAGAGGGAGACATTATATTCCAGAAAGTATAGCACATTAATTAAATGCAAAAATTGTAACTTTCATTAAAAAAAAAAAAAAGTTACTGAAGCATTTAGAATAAAAAAAAAAAAATTAAAATAAACAAGCAGCAAAACAAAACCCAGGACACAAATTAACATGTTCAGGTGTGAGAGCCACAGACAGACAGACAGACAGACAGACACCTTCGAGGTGGTAATCTTCTCAACATCCAGAGCGTAGTCCAGCAGCTGTGTGGCAGGAAAGTGTTGCTTCACAAAGTCCTTCAAGATCTGCACCCTCATATCCGGATTATTAATCTGAAAACAAAGAGCAGGTGTGTGTAGAATAAAGATTCTTTATTCCCACTATTCCAGAATTCAAATTATACTAATTATAGGCGTTAAGTGCATCTTTGCGCACATTTTTATATAAATCTCTCACCGATTTGACGCGGTGTCCGATGCCCATGATGAGTTTGCCATCCTTCTTCATCTTGTTGACGAACTCCATGGGCAGCATGCCGCTGTCAAACGCTTTACTGAACTGTTTAGCAGCTGCATCTAGAGCACCACCGAACCGATCACCCTGTTGCGCACACACGTACACAGTCAAATAGTACCTTCTCCTAAAAAGACTTCGAGCTCAAACTCCTTTTTAGAGACATCCTCTAAAAAGATGGAGCGTCTCATTCTCACTATCAACAAATCCCATTTCTGAGAGCGCTTGCCAACTCTAGCTTGGTAGTTAGCGAGACAGAGTGTGCCAGCTAGCAGAGAGATCCACGTTATGATGGAATACTCACTCTACACATCGCATGTTTTCATCCAACAAGCAGGGCGAGAGTAAGTTATTTTTTTTTAATGCCATATCACCTGAGGCTACATCATGACGAGCATTTCTAAAGGGTGTGTTATAAGTAAATTATTTTTAAAAAATTACATCAATAAACAAATAATTAAATGAGATACTTAATAAAACAAAAGCAGACAATCTAACACTTTTTGTGGTGGTACCTTATTAAAAACAAAAGTATTTTGAGAGTAAAAGCTTTCCCTTGTGGTGTCTAGGCCAGGACAGCAAAGTAAAATATGCTTGATTGTCAAAAATGTATTACAAAAATGCCATGATGGCGATTTTTCACTACTTTAATTTAAAAAAAAAAAAAAAAAAAGAGAGCGAGCCTTGAATGGCCAATACGACCCCTGGGATACACCATGTGGTCATGTCTAGTTTGAAAGTGTCTTGTTGATGGCAAGGTTGATTTTGTACATTTTGTTTTCAGGACATCCGTCCCATGTAATCTGCCACTTCCTTAAAATATAGGATGCCAGCATAGGTCTGAGGTTCAAGTCTGGGATTCTACATTCAGTGACCTTTTCAGGTCACATTATCTGCCTGCTCATCCAACAATCAAGAAAATACAAAATGGCAAGACAGAGCATCAGAATTTTTCCTTGCTAATATGAGGATATAACGATGCACTGTTCATAACCACACCCACAAACCATGCATGTGGATGTGCAGCACAGTGGAACAGCAGTGCTGTGCATGTTGTGTAGGACGTACGATGGTGAGCAGGCCGGACGTGAGGCTGGAGACTAGGTCTTTCCCGGCACGGGCACACACGATGGTGTTATGAGCTCCGGACACAGCGGGGCCATGATCTGCCGTCACCATCAGACACATCTCAATGAACTGACACGCGTAACGGGGCAACCTGCCATAACACACACACCAACAAAACTCACTGTTCCATCTTTATATAAAATGTGTGCTTCTATTTTTTTTCTTCCCCTGAGGCTATAGTTTTCAGTTTAGTTAAACAGTGGACCGATGTTTACATGGCCTATGTTGTTCGTCCGTCATTTGCAATGATGACCAAGAGCATCGTTTGTGACGAGCGAGACGATGTGAATGATTTACTGATGAGTTGATGTGGAGGTGCGGTGAGTTCTTCGATGGCTGAGGAGACCAATACGAGCATGGAACTTCCTTTGGCAGATCGGGCACACAAAGATGGAGTAAGCTGGCTGTGAAGAGTTGGATGATCTACTCTTCCTGGCTTGTCTCTTCAGTTGCACATCTCGGATTCTTCTCTTTTCATAAGCCAGACAGCCTTGGTGGATTGCAGAGCGCGATGACGAGCATTGTTGAGCAACCTGCTCCCAGTTGTCAGGATTGATTCCCATGTCTTTGAGTGACACTTTCAAGCTGTCCTTGAAGTGCTTATTTGGTCCTCCACGCATTCTCTTGCCTCTGAACAGCTCACCATAGAAAAGTTTCTTGGGCAGATGACACTCATCCATACGTATTAGGTGGCCAGCCCACCCAAGTTGTGTTTTCTTGAGCATGTTGTGCACGCTGATGGAATTTATTTGACCCAAGGCTTCTGTGTCAGGTATTTTGTCCCACCAGGTGATCCTGAGGAGCTTTCGGAGACAGTTGAGGTGGAAGCCGTTCAGTTTGCATGCATGACGTTCATAGGTGGTCCATGTTTCACATGCATACAGGAGTGATGTCAGTACTACTACATTGTAGACTCTTAGCTTGGTATCTTGCTTGATGCCAAGTCTCTCCCAGACTGAGTTTTTCAGGCACCCAAAGGCAGCACTGGCTTTCGAGATTCTCAGATTGACTTCATCATCGATGTTCGCTAAGCGGTGGATGGTACTGCCAAGGTATGTGGATCTCTCTGTGTTTTTCAGGGATTCTCCATTAACCATGATGTTGGGCTCTTCATACTGATCTGCTGGAGAGGGCTGGTAAAGGACTTCTGTCTTCTTCGTGCTTATGGTTAATCCGAAGTTGTCACAAGTAGAGGCAAAGGAGTCCATGCTTTCTTGCATCAGCACTTCTGAGGATGCACTTAGAGCACAATCATCTGTGAAGAGAAGTTCACAGACTAGGTCTATGATCACTTTCATCTTTGCCTCGAGTCGTCTTAGATTGAATACTCCGCCATCACTTCTGGATCTCATCTTGATGTCATCTCCTGAGTCTGAATAGGTGTCGGCTAGCATGGCAGTAAAAATCATGCTAAATAGTGTTGGTGCCAGCACACAGCCTTGTTTGATGCCATTGGTAACAGGGAATGCTTCAGAGGATTCTCCATCATCCAGGACACGAGCTTGCATGCCATCGTAAAATTGCCTCACAATCTTCACAAGCTTGTCAAGACAGCCAAACTTTGCTATAATGGCCCAGAGTCCATTGCGGCAGACCATAGCAAAAGCCTTTGTCAAGTTCACAAAGGTGATGTACAAGGCTTTGTTTTGCTCCTGACTCTTTTTTTGGAGTTGTCAAGCAGCAAAGATCATATCTGTTGTACCGCGACCTATTCTGAAGCCTCGTTGGCTCTCAGGGAGAACGTTGTTTATTTCCAGGTGATGGTTGAGTCTGTTTAAGAGGATTCATGCAAGTATTTTGCCAGCTGTGGCTAGGAGTGAGATTCCTCTGTGATTGTCTTAAGTGTGTCTATTCCCTCTTCTTTTGTAGAGGTGGACTACTGATGTATCTTTGAACTCTTGGGGGATGGTTTCGTGCTCCCAAATTTCTTGGAAGAGTTCTGTCAGTTTCTTTTTCATAGATGGACTGTCTAGCTTGTAGATTTCAGAGGGGATGGAGTCTGATCCTGGAGCCCTGTTGTTGGACAGCAGTTTAATGGCCTTCTACACTTCTATTTCTGTTGGTGGTTCAGCCAGGGAGTTTTTGATTTCTTACTGGGGAAGATGGGCAATGGCATCTGTGTTGATTGTGGATGGTCTGTTCAGGACACTTTTGAAGTGTTCAGCCTATCTGATGAGGATGGAGTTCTTTTCAGTGAGCAGCGTGGTTCCATCAGCACTCAGCAGAGGAGTGGTGCCAAATGACTGCGGCCCATAGATGGTCTTTACAGCCTCATAAAACTTTCCATAGTTGTGTCTGTCAACATATGCTTGTATTGCATCAGCCTTCTTCCTCAACCAGCTGTCCTGCATTTCTCTGAGCCGCACTTGTAAAATGTTCTTTGTTCTGTTGTAGCTTCTCTTTTTGGTAGGGTTGTTGATGCCTTGCTGTTAAGCTCTGTGGGCTTGATGTTTCTCTTCCAGCAGCCTCTGAATCTCAGGGTCATTTTCATCAAACCAGTCTTGATGTTTTATTGTGCTCTTGCCTTGTCATGCTCTGCCCCAGACATCCACTCCGGAGGTTAAAGATCTCCCACACCAGCACCGATCTGAATCTGGGATAGGAATTCCATCTCTCCTGAACTCACTTCCTGGTTCCTTACTGCTGCTTATTTAAAGGTCATTCCCAGACTCTGACTTTGCCAGAACATCTCATTTTGCTATTCCAGCCATTTTTATGCTTCTGTTGCATGTCATGGTTTTTTGTTCAAGCTATTTTTCTAGTTCATGGTTTTTGCACTAAGGCTTTTTTCTAGTTAATTTTTTTTTTGCACTAAGGTTTTTTTTTTCTTGTTTATGCTTTTTTTTTGCTCTAGTGTTTTTGTTCTTGCCTGTTTCATGTTTTTGTCAAGTTTTTGTCACTTTTTACCTGGACTATTTTTGCCATTTGTGTTTTTGTCCTGTTTGCTCACCTTTTTGCCACACCATTTTTCACCTGGATTAAATCACCTTATTTATTAGATTACTGTCTGTGTGCATTTTTCTGCTCCTGGATCCAAACTTCACCTCCATGGCCCATAACAGTATGTTCTGGCAAAGTCAGAGTCTGAGAATGGCCTTTAAATAAGCAGCAGTAAAAACCAGGAAGTGAGTTCAGGAGAGATGAAATTCCTCTCCCGGATCCGGATCAGTGCTGGCACAGGAGATCCATAATCTTTGGAGTGGATGTCCGAGGTGGAGCATGACAGCCTAGGTGGTTGAGGGCAACATTGTGCACAGTGTTTCTGAATGAGGCCCAGTTCTCTTCTGTGTGGCCATCTTCCACATTCACTTCTTGAAGGGCATTGTTGAGATCAGCTGTAAGGTACGACTTCACTTCAGGTCCTTGCAGCTTGTAGATATTAAGACATTTGAGTGACTTCTTCCCTTGTGGGGGTTGCTTTGGTAAGATGGTCAACTTCAGTTTGGAGAGAATCAGTCGATGATCTGTCCAGCAATCTGCACCACACATGGCTTTGGTTACATGCACATCATCTCTGTCCTTCTGTCGTACTATTACATAGTCGATCATGTGCCAGTGTTTACTTCATGGGTGCATCCAGGTGGTTTTGTTCCTGGTAGGAAGCCGGAAGACAGTGTTTGTTATAAGGAGGTTGTGTGTGCTGCATATCTGCAACAAGAGGAGGCCGTTGCTGTTGCACTTCCCGATTCCATGTCTGCCCAACACACCTTCCCAGGTCTTGTGATCTGCTCCTACCCTTGTGTTGAAGTTGCCTAGTATTATGAGCTTGTCATCCTTGGGTATTGCAGCAATGAGCCATTCAGGGTCTTCATAGAAAGCTTCCTTGACTTCTTCAGCATTTGTCATGGTTGGGGTATATGCACTGATGACTGAGGCATGCTTCTTCTGATAGAGTGAAAGTCTGAGGCTCATGAGTCTGTTGCTCTTTCCTTTGGGAAGACTGGAAAGTTTATTGACAAGATTGCTAGCAAGAGCAAATCCCACTCCAGCTTCATGTCACTCATTAGCACTCTTTCCACTCCAGAAGAAAGTGTATCCTGCTTTCTCTTCAAACAATTGGCCTTCATTTGGGAGTCTGGTCTCATTGAGGGCAGCAATTTGGATGCCATACCTTCTGAGTTCTCAAGCAACTAGTGCAGTTCTGTGCTCAGGTCTGTTGGAGTTCTGACTGTCCATTAGTGTGTGAATGTTCCATGCACCAATAGTAATTGGTACCATCTTCTTTTTACTTTGCTTCTGTTGACCACAAGGTTGGGATACCCACCTGCTGTGCTATGCAGGCCAGCTTGAGGGGGTGAAGCAGGCTATGTTTGAATCATCTTTTCTAGATCCTTCTTCAGGCCATGGAGGTGAGCAGAGTGAATCCTAAAAAAAAAAGGACTGCTCAGACACCCAGGGGGTTGCCAAACTTGACTGCTGCTTCAGTTCCAGTCAGGAGCGACCCTATGCCCTGGGCCACCTGTATGCAGGTTTGTCACTACCAGCTCCCTGTTTATCCACTTCTGCCAGCATCACCACTCCCCATCACCACAGAACTTAGCGGGTGATGATGAAGATGAGATGATGTTGATGATGATGTCTTGATTTGCGCTGGACTTTGATTAAAGTGAGGGGGAGTTGTGCATCTTTGGCCTCACTCTCTCTTCCCATGTTCCATCTGGGCCCAGTGGCAAGGCACAGCCAAGACAACTGGAGATGGAGCCAGGCACAGTGGATGATCAAGATGTCCTCGGTGTTCTTCTTGCTCTGAACGCTCCACAGCACTTTGCTGTCCCCGCCGTCAAGGTCGTTGAACCACGGTTGGCTTCCTCCACCCTCTCTGCTGGTTTCAGACTTCTAGGAGTGATGGCAACTAAAGGGTCACTCCACTCTCCCTACAGCTCCTTCTTTTAAGGGAAGATACTCATAATTACTATTGATCTATAAAATAATTGTGTTTACACAAGTGTGCAGAATCATAAATAATTCAGGTAAGAAAGCATACAATCAGGCCTTTCAATTATATAATTTGGGCTACACCCTGTATTTCTGAATTTGGGCTTTTTCTGTTGTGATACAAGGTAATTTGGGCTTTTCTGCATGCGCAAAGTGCTGTTTTCCCAGTGCTCTGTGTTTAAACCTGCTGCCACTTTTTTTTTTTAGGTATACAGTTATGAATAAATAAAGAAATCTGTGAATGTTATTTTTACCTTTATTGCAAAATGTCTACAGCATTAATCCCTCTTGATGTACATGTACATGACAAAAATAATTAGAATACAGTTAGTATTTAAAATATGTGTTGGGGCCTGAGGAGAGCCTGGAGGAAAAGAGCTTGTGAATCAAAAAGCAAGTTCTGCACTGTTGCCATCAAAGAGACAAACCTGTAGCAGACCTTGCCAGCCAGACAGATGAAGGACCCAAATGCGTCACTTTTCACAGAGTTTATTGAAGAGGCCAGGGGCAAGAGGGAGTGAGTGCGAGTAGGTTTCAGAGTCCAGGTTCCATCCCATGTCAGACCCGGCCAGATGGCGTCTCAATGGCAGCGGTCTGGGTGGCACGGGCACACTCATCAGCAGGCTGGAGACACTGGGGAGCACACACAGATGGGCAGAGGAGTAGGGAAGGCAGGGCACAAGTGGCAGACAGATAGCGTGAGTCAGATTAGGTACCGGGGCAGTAGACAAGTCACAGTCGTTCAAGGGTTCAGGCACAGGTGTCAGATGAGAAGTAGCCAGCAACAGGAGAATCACTTGCAGCACTTGGTATTCCC